>OMLC01057129.1:0-13634 GCA_900302585.1 Regalecus glesne
GAGACTGGGGGGTGGGTGACAGTAGAGGTGTGGGGTGGGGGTCTTTGGTGTGGTGTGGGGGGTATTGAGGGAGAAGGGAGACAGACTTCCAGCAAATGAAGAGGTGTCAGTGCAGCTGTTTGCCAGGCTAACAGAACGGGTTGAAGTGGTGGGACGGCACTTTTACGCCTCTGGACGTGGTCACAAAAGTGGCAGAGTGATGTCAGAGCACACGTTACACACAAGCTGGTCCTCTTTGTCCCTTCCAACAGCAAGCGGGGAGATTAGGGAGACATGTGGACAGGGACAACAGAGAGGGACCCAAACACAGCTGCCTCTTATGTGGTAAAAACCTTGTTGGCATACTAACCAGTACCGAGTCGGCACCACAGAACATGCTCAGATCCAGCCGGTTAAATCCTGCTTTCTTAACAGTTTTAATATTTGACTGACAGGCTTAGGATGCAAATGAACAAAGGTGCCAGACCCCTGCTTGGTTTCACCGGATTATACATGGACATGGATCCGTTTTTGGAGAGGGGGATATGCAAAACCAGCATTTCCAGAGCTAAAATAAAGGATGCTTGAAGTAAAAATTGCAAATATTGCATTGCAAGATGATGCCTATGCTAGTTTTAGAAAGGGAGATTATTTTCCATAGAAAGCAAAACAAGCTGGGTTCTGCAGGAAAAGTGGTCAAATCAAGTCACAGTATGACTCTCTGCTAACTCTGGGTGGCTTGGCTAATTAGAAAGGACATCTTCTGCATAGGAAAGTACAGGAAAATACACTCATCTAGTCCAAGCCCCGAGGAATCAAAGCAGCGCTAAAAAACCTTCTGCCCACTTCAACAGCCAGGGTTAAAATCAAAGCCCTTATTCGGCTGCTGATTTTAGGCTCGTCCCATGGCAAGACACTTTATCTGCTCAGGGTTTTCTAGGAGAGCAGGAGCTCTCGGCGGGATAACGTGCACCCAGCCCACACACACACACACACACACCTGACAGAGAAGACAGTCATCAGATGAGGCATGCCCACATCAGAAAGACTTTTACTGTCACAACGGACGAGTTAAAAGCAATGGAGGATGAGTTGTAGGCAATACAGACAATATGGGTGGGCTGATCTTAGGATGCCATGAGGACTTGTACATGAGAGGAGCAGCATTACAGAGTGGACCAAAGAATAACAATGAAAAACAACCCAATACAATAACAGCAACTGGGGTGGTGTGGATGAAGAGGAGCAAAGCCTTTGGCTGGCCTTACTTGTTGGTAAAGTCGAGGCCTTGGGGCAGAGTTCTCAATCAAAGTGTGAGTCATGATGATTAAAGGGTCATTTTCCTTCATCTAGTTCAGTGTGGAGAGGAGCAATATTGCAAGTGTCAGTTTACAGCAGGGCTTCAGTTCAAACACAACACCAACAAAGCTCTGGACCGGTGCACTCATGCTCCCTCTCTTGACTCCAATCCACATGCTTATAGCTGGCATGGACAGGGAGGGGAAAAGAGACGGGAGGCCCAAAGAGGTGCCATGCCCACAGACAGGATAGGGAGAACACTGTAAGTTGATTACCAAGCAGCTATGGAGGGCTGCCTTTACATCCTGACACACTGCAGGGATGCAGATGCAGCCAGCACGCCTGCTGCATGAGGCTGGACCTCAAGCCTCTTTGTTTGTGTAGGGAGCATAACTTCCCACATCTAGGTGCTGACATAGGGTTTGAGTTAACTGTAGATGTTTGATGAATGACGGGTTGGGGGTCTAAATCCCATGCCTACTTGCTTGAGGACGTGCTCTTCTCTGTGCACTTTGCTCCCAGTGTCACACAACAGATGCAGTTTCATGTGGCATGACTGGTTCACTGCAGCCTCCATCACAACTCCTGTTCAAGTCTACACTGATGGGTAGCTTACAGGAGCCGGTGTCAAGAGATCTGGTTCTGTGCATTCAAACTTATGTATAAAAACCTAGGCAGTGGTCATTACACAATAAAGTCCTTTGGTCACATGACCTTTACATCCAAATGAGAAAAGAGGGGCATGGAGTCCTCTAAATGAGCTCTGATAACAACAGTATGTGCCATGCATTATCCCACCTGATTGTCCAAATACATGAGGTTTCTTTGGAGGTGGTGAGAGAGAATGTCATTCTAGCATCAGCAGCAGAGAGAAGAGGAGAGAAGAGTGAGGCAAAGGAGAAGTCATTAAGAGATACACGTGCACGCACACTCACCCCCCCCACACACACAGAGGATTACTGTCTCCACAGGGTTCATTTATCTGCTACATCAAGACACTTATGATCAATGTGTCTACAGTGGGTTGTGTCCTTACTATTCAGTCACTGGCATGTCTGCTTTAAAAAAATAAATCAATACTTTATACATTGCTGGTTCAGCCACAAAGGGAGCAGTAATCCTGTGTGTAGGTATATTTCAGCATTGCTTTGGATGTACACTCATTTCAGGGCTATGGTCTTTGGCTGCTCTGCACTGATCAGTCAGTTCATCAGGACTCCTGATGGCTTATCGGGAGTCTACAACGTAGTGCTACTGTACGGAGGAGTGAATTGGTAAGATTAAACACTGCCCTGACAGAACAATACATGCTGAATAGAATCAGTGAAGGGACTCATTTCAGTCAGACTTAGCTGTCCTGTGTGGAATGGGATGAGAACCTGGCATTAGTAAAAGTACTTATATGTTGTGCACATGAAATAGTTCAAATGATGTGGACGAGTGAGAGCAAAGGGTGAGCATCAGGTCAAAGTACTGAAATACCACCAGTTCAGTTTGTATGATTGTAAATCCCTGGACATCCAATGATTTCCAGCCTCAAGCCTGGCTGACCTACATCTGTAGAGTGACATCTTTGAAGAGACTTAAAAGGGCAAAAATCCTGTATTAACTTTACACATGCCCATAAGCTAAGCCTCCTTAGCTGGCTGCCCTTTAAGATTGCCAATGGCTTTAGGATGGAATTTTAATTTCGGACTAACATCTGTCTGGACTCTTCGCAGGGGTGCGCAGCCTTAACCAACCGCCTGGTCCACTGTCACTCTTTAGGACAAACAACTCCTAATCAATATGCACATTGATCCGTTATAGGTAGAACTCCAGAGTCACCCTCATGAGTTTTCCCTGCTTGATGTTTAGCCTCACTGTCTTTCCTGCACTGTATCTGCCACTCTCATGGCTTCCTCTGGGATACATGCTTATGATCTCGATCTGACACATGGTCACTAACTTTTTATAGAGTCCTACTGCCCAAAGGTCAGAGCCCAGCATTGTCCCATACATAGTAATATAGACTCTGCCACGCACGTCTGGTGGGCCATTAGTGATGAATGAGAGGGATCCTATTTGTATGAGTCTGTACACTGATTGTTAGAAAAATCCTACTCATTCTGATGATCACTATAGATTCACAAGCCAACTGTTTAAGACTGAATAAAAGTTCACCGCTAAAGTAGCTCTGGTAAAAACACGGCTTCAAAAAAGGACACAAGGCTGCAGAAAACGCCTCATCAGAAAAGTTCTAAAGTGGCTCTCTTTAGGATGGAGGTGGATGAAGTGAGGTTGTGAAGAAGTCACACAAGGCTCTCATCAATATCGCTTCCCTTCATCCCACACACATACACACACCCCTGGGAGAGGACCTTGGTGGGGGCCTGACCTTTGGGTTGTCTCCATCCATGTTTAGTTGCATAAGCTGAGCTACAGTGTGCTCCCGCATGCTGTTTAACTCTGCCTGCTGTCGCCGCAGCTTTATCAGCAGCAGAGTCAGCTCCTCAGGCTGCAGAGGAGGGAGGGAGGAAGGAACAGCCACCAGGAGATGGGGATATGGCATAGGGAGAGTGAAGCAGAGGGAGAAATGGAAAAAGGAGAAAGGAGAAAGAAGGTGAAGCAGGAAGAAAAGGGGAGAGAACAAGACAGAGGAGAGGACAGGGAAACGATAAGAGAGGAGATTAGAAGGGCAGGACGAGAGAGAGGAAGGAGAGGACTGGACAGCACACCACACCAGGATAGCAGATTTAGTGATACTGGGTTCTCCATAGGTATGCAGGTACTGCGTTGCCATGCAGCTCAGGGGTATGTGAATACTGAGGGTGTTTAAAGGTCAGGCATCATCACCATCACCGTCATCATCAACCTCCCCAACATAAAGCAGCATGCACTTCCTACAACTGCTCTTAAAACTGATGAGTTCTTCTTCACTAGAGCTGCCAGCTTGCACATTCTCATAAGTTAAACCACTGTGCATGGTGGGGATGGGAAGCCCTTATCTGTCTTACTGAGCAATGAGTGAGCGATGAGTGACGGGGCTTTCAAGTCTCCACAGGGTTATGGAGAGAGTTAAGGAGCTCCTAAAGTGAACACAGTCTAAATCCTGCAACTTGGAACATACAGTGCAGCCCTGCTTAAATGTGACTCTAAAAGTACCATGTGATGGAGTCTTTTTGGTAGAGAGAGAGAGGGGAGGGGTAATAAAGGGAAGGGGGACTACTAAGAAAATTGTCGTTTAGAGAAGCCCCATTAAATCAGAATGGAGAAGTATCAGGTGCCTAAAATTAAAGGGTGGTGTATCACACAAGTTAATCTGGGGGATGGAGGGAAAAGGAGTGTTGAGGAGGACATGGAAGGGTGCTGGAATAGGGACTCACCGTTTTGCCTAGCAGAGCCTGGGCATTGCTGGTCTGTACAGGGATACCTGCAGGCCCACACCTCCTGTCTGGTGGGTAGGCATACTGCTGGACAAGGAACAGTGATCAGAGACATTCCCACTAGCTTAGAGACTGAATACAACTGATTTCTCTGACCAGGTTCCTGCATGGCTGTAACTTTAGCGGACATTACTGCAATGCAACTGACCTTAATCCCCGACAATCCATCTATGTCCGCGTCCACCCCTACAACATGGGGACATGTTGGACCTGGACTGCCACCTGATCTATGCCTTTATCTTTTTACTCTTCTGTAGAAATGATTTACCACCGTCACTCCCTATAGTTTGTATATGGTTAACTTCCATTGATTTAAAGGCTTTGTTAGTGTGACACTGACTCCACTCAAGCACACTGAATGAAAGGGGCAGAACTCACCTTGGTGAGGTGTGCCCAATGCCTCCTGTCTATACTCATGTCCCCACGGTAGATTGGTGAGGGCAGCTCTGAGTGGCCCATGTTCATGTTGTAGGATCGAAGCGGTGAGTACCCTCCGTACATAGACAGGGAACCATGGGAGGGAGAGGGAGGTATGGAGGGTCCTGGGGTGGTGTGTTCCGACAGGTTAATCATGGTTTGGGGGCTGGACATGTTGCCGTAGAGCCCCGGAGGCCTGTTATAGGAATGCCTCTGCTGCCACTCATAAAGCTGCCACATGGTGTCATCACGCATGGAGCGCCTCTTGTCCACCAGTGAGGGGCCAAGGGCCTGGTCATAGACAGAAGGGGACATACTGCAGATGCTGTCCCGCTGTGCCATACTATTCCTGGGCATGGTGCGATAACCATCTCCATAGTAGGGCATCACAGGCATTCGGTGACTTGGCATGTTCCTGGGCAGAGTCTGGTATGAGATCACGCTGGGAAAGAGCACACAGCAGATGAGAGTTTATTCAGTTTAAACATCCACCCTGTTAGGTGAACCTCAAAATAAGAATCAGTTGCATGAATAGTGGGCAATAAACCAAAAGGTTGATTTAAAGGACCATGTGCATATTTTTAAACTTAATGTCACTATTCGATGCACCGCATCAGATTATAGCTTCAAGCTAATGCACATTTGTAGCATTTGTATTTGCATGTCTTTTTGATTGTGGGAGGAAACCTGAACATGGGAAGAAACCCATGCACACATGGGGAGAACATGTATCCTCCATACAGAGAGCAGCTGCTAAGGGATTTGAACTCAGGACCTTCTAGCTATGAGGCAACAGTGCTAACCAGTCCACCACTGGACCACCCTATAGAGGTTCCAGCTTATGTTAACGTAACGACTTCCTCCTCTAGATCTGAGTATCATCAGCATAACAGTGGTACGACATGTCTTGAAGCGACTAAACGAATGACCCAGAGGTAGCCTGTATAAAGAAAAGAGGATAGGCCCAAGGATAAGGCCCTGGGCAACGCCTTACATTAGGGGAGCTGATGAGGGTACATGATTATTAATACAGAAATTGACATTTCTAACAGTCAAATAAGAGTGAAACCTATTTAATGCTTTATCAGAAATCCCAACTCAGTTCTCCAACCTATCAAGTGAGACGGCATGATCGATGATATGAAAGGTGGCAGTTGAATTTAGAAGAGTGAAGAACAAGTCCTCACCTTTGTGAGCATGCATAAGAATGTCATAATGTCTCTCAATGATGCAGTCTCAGTACTGTGCTTTTGGTGAAAGTACAATTGACATTTATTGACTGGACCCAGATACAAGGGAGCAGTTGATAGCGAGCAGGCTGGGATCTAAACCCGGGAGGACGGATTCGAAACATTTCATCGGAACGACACCACAGGGAAGAGTGGCGCATATTACTCTAGCTAATGATGAGTATATGAATGAGTTAGCTCCTGTCAAGGTACATGAGTTGACTTATCTTTAGAAGCAGCCATAACTAAATCCAGTAATAGGGAATACATGGCATGCTCAATAAAGATTACTGTTCCAAAATTAAACCTCACTCCCTTCTCTGCCAAGAGACTGACCCACCCCACCTACCTCTTGGTGTCATCGTCCGGGGTCCTTTCCCTCTGTGTGCGGACCCATTGCTCCAGCTGCTGCATGGAGTTGGTTCTGCTCAGGGTGCGTTCTGGCTCCGGGTTGGGGGTTCTCTGTGTGGATGGGGCACCAGTCACATCGGTGGGGCCCTGGTCACCAGAACCATTGATGTGAGGGCTTCGAAAAGTTCCATCCACCTCTGTAGGTGTCCGTGGTGAGCTGATATGAGCAGTAAGGGCAGCGGCCTGGGCTGGCTGCAGCTTGATGCTGTTGATCTTTGTGAGTGGCCGTTCACGTTCTGTGCCCTCCCTCTGGAAACCGTAACGCTCTGCATCCTGCTGCCATCTCTGCTCCTCCTCTTTGATTGCTGTGGTTACTGTAGTCGTGGTGTTGGTATGTTCCTGATCCACCTCACAGTTCCTCTCATTGTTCTGGATTTCAGGTTGTGTCAATGGGGGCCGGTGGTTGGCCACGTGGTTGACCTCCTGTAGCCCGCACTCTTCCACGTTCAGCCTATCCAGCCTGACAGACAGACATAGTAAGAGTGAGAGATGAAGAAGGGAACACAGATTAGATGAGTAGACAAATAGATCTTCATTATTGCTCTTCTTCCTTCTCAATGATTTTTTTTTTGCCCATATATCAACATATAAGTTTAATGCCATACATATTCACATACATACATTGATACACTTCCACGTGACTACATGATATTGAGTTGGACTTGGGGAACATGGGTAAACTGATAAGGGTGGAAACTTTCGGCAGAGTATTTAGTTGGGAGTTGCTATGGCAGAAGGGATGATACTCCCATCAAAGCAGACTTTTCTCCTGGTTATGGTCCTGTGGGAGTAAAGAAGGGGCTAAGAGGGTGCTCTTGGTTTTGTTCTAGTTCGTGTCTCCTGTGCGATGGCTTTGTTGCGGAGGTCTGAGAGGCTGGGGGTAGAGAGGTCGATGATTTTGGAAGGAGCTTGTGTGATGTGGTTGAGTTTGTTCATGGTGGCAACATCTGAGATGGTAATGGAGTAGATGGAGCAACAAAATAGTACGGGTTGAATTATACATACTTCTGGAGTCTAGCAAAGACGGCACAGATAGTGCCGTGAGTTTATGGGTGACAGGGATACTTAAACAGAGAGACTGAAACATAGATCATAGCACAAGGTGAGAAAAAGATATTTGAGGGACTATTTGACCATCTCAACACTCTCACTGTTGACAGAAGTGGGGCTGTGGAGTGTACACTGGGTGTGCTGATGAACAGATCTTTATTCTTATTCGTGCTCATGGGCTGTAAAGAAGTCCTTGTCATGAGGTACTGAAGGTATGGCAGAGTCATCTCAGGATTTAGTCATGTGCTGGTGGTTGAGGGGCGGGTAGTCGTTGGTGCTGAGGCTGTATGGCTGCATGTAAGTGCTCCGGCATCAGTGTTGATGGTTGGGGATGTTATGAGGCTCTAGGGAAGGGTACTGGAATCCCCTGATAAAGTGGTGAAGTCATTCAAGACTGTAGAACTGATAAACTTTCTTCCACCATCAAAAGGACATCCATGTTAGGGTGAATCCTCCCCTACAGTCGGATGGCTAACATGGAGAGCACATTCCTTTGTATGTAGAATGACAAATAAACAAAGCTTCTAACCAGGCACCAATTGACAGACCAGAGCTGGACATGGTGGTAAAAAGGAAATGGTGTGAAAGAAGTGTTACTGGGGAGAAGCAGGTATGCACAGAGAGTAATGTATCTCTCCTCCATGTATCACTTTATGATCAGTCGATCAACCCTGCAACAGCAAGGCACTATTAAAACATCCAATCACATGCACGGCAGGGGGAGGGGCCACAACTTGACTGAAAACTGCCATGCTGTCTAAGGCAGCAGTGATGCCAACCCATGACTCTACACATAGGACCAGGAGGAACATGTATCTTCTCAGAGTAAGGTCCGGAGAGCACAGAGAAAAGGGGGAAAACTTGATGGTGGAGAGAAGGGGTCTTGTGTGTCTGCGTGTGTTTCTAACAACTGCCTCTGCAGGCTGAGCACAGAGAAGGAAATCCGATACAATCTTGACTGTTGGAAGACGTCATGTAAAGGTGGTACCCTGACCAGTTGAACCCCTTTGCAGCTAACCCTTTTGTCCCCCCCCATGCTAGCAGCCCTGCCCCACAGCTCTACAGCCCCAGGGAAGTTCTCTACACGTCATGGAATCCACTACTCCCTGGCCTCGCGTAGAGTGTAGGTCACCACTTCAAAGACTAGCCCATCCCCGTGGGTTCAGAAAAGCACAGCAATGGGAAACAGCTCGCCTTCCCAGTTTCCACCAAAGTCTTTTGAACAGTTGCGGTTGCCTTCATAATGTCTTCTCCAGGGCTAGGTTCCTTCTCCAGCTCAGAGAAACACACATCTGCCCTCACGTCTGTGTTACCTCATGCATGTCTGACTAGATCACACAAACGGCTCGAGCAATGAAAGCTAACCTAATTCACTCTCTGGCCATTTGTGCTCTTCATGACCATTATCCTCCAACTAGAGATCCTCCAGCAGCTGATCAAAACCGAAGACAAGCTTCTGTCAGAGGCTCCCATAGCAACATGTGATGTCCAGCCTGGTTAATGGCTCTCCTCCGACTAATCATAACCCACTTTGCACGTCTGCTCATCAATGTAACATCGTGGCATTAGTGAGATAGGTTGTCAGGTGAAAGACATCTAACATAGAAGTCAACAGTCCTGATGACTACTTCCACTGACGCTCCGTGTAGCTGTGCAACAACCGTACACTGGAGCTTCGTCTGAAACTATTCCATGTATACTATTGGTAAATGGTACACGGCCTTATTCTTATATCTCGCTTTTCTAGTCTACTGACCACTCAAGGCACTTTTCAGCAAATGCCTCAAATGCCCCATGACACCCGAGTTGGAGGCACACGCTCTATCACTGAGCCACTGAGGCCATACATACGGAGATCAAATCAGATCAGATCAGTTATTCATTTATCAAGCCCAACATTCACCTTCCTCCATTTTGCTTATGCATCCAAATTCAAACTTTTTAATTTTATTCACCATTTAGACCCATAAAAAGTTCTCACAACACAGAAATGTAGTGCCCTGTGAATACATGTTACTTTATACTAAAAATACCACAATCCAATGCTTTGGCCCTTCTCTGCTCATGCAGTCTTTTCACTATCAAACCAACATGGAAAGACAAGGAGAAGCTCATGAATGATAAGTCCGTAGTATCTGAAATCTCATGTATTATTCCCTACAGTGTCCTGTTGAGTGTCTCATATACAGGGAAAAGTGAAGAAGCTAACAAGGGAACGCTCCTGAAACGGTTAAGTGCTTGCCTGACTCCTCTCTAGTAGGGCTCGTATATTTTCCCTTTACCATGAATCTTAAACGTTTTCTTTTTACCAGGGACCTAGAATTGTCTCCCAACACCAGAGACCTTGTGTTTTCCTTCACCTAAGGGGCCTAAAATGTTTAAGACCCCTATAATGGGGATTTTTTTAGTTGATTAAGTATTTATCTCTCTGTCCATAACCCATGTGAGGGAATAATGGCAGTGACAGAGACCAGTGACCAGAATATTCCATTTCAAACCCTCTCCAATGTGTAAAATCCCTCATTCTAATGCATTGAGTCAGAGGAAAACTGTACTACTCCTCCTTTTGGAGAAGATAGAAATCATCGAAAACAGTTGGGGATCCTTGGCCCCAACATTAACCCATTGTTAAGGTACCTGCACCATTCAAGAGGGTCAAAGCTCATTGACATTCCTGCTGTTGCATCCCCATGATAATGTAATGGCAGTAAATGTAGTTGCAAAAGCACCAAGACAGAGACTTCCTCAACCAACCAGAGGCCATAAATGTTAAATTAGGCAATTAACATTATCAAACAACTTTGGCTGAATTAGAAGGATTTAAAAAGCGTTTGTGTAGTCAATAAAAAGAATAGGGAAAAACTATTCTCATAAGTGCACTTTAAAGTTGTTCGACAGTCAACATCATGTCCCACTGAAACTGACGATGTTAATGGTACTGATACGAACCTTTTGACTGGTTCTAAGTGGACAAGTGCAGCACCTGTCATCACTCTCATCCAAGACTCCATCTCTTTGGCTGTGTCTGTGCAAAAGTAGTATGTCCTCATATTGGGGTGGGTTGCCTGAGTCAGCAGACAGGATTACAGGAGCAGAGAGAGAACGGGAGAAAAAGCCACACAAGATCACCTGGAAGAGAGAGGAGATGCTTCTCAGTCAGCTCACATTTCAAGTAGGTTTACGGTGGCTGGTGAATCAAGGATGCCTGCTTTTAAGCCCATCTCTAAACAAAAGGCTGGACAAGGACACTAAAAAAATCTTTTGAGCCGATCACTACTTTAATGGATGTCATATTTTTAAGCAAATGACAAATTATGGCCTGTAAAACAGCATAACTCGAACCAGGACTCGTGACATTTGCACAGCTACTGCTACATTAGGTCAGCAAATCCTCCACAGTGTAGCAGGACTTACCATGCGGCAATGCCCTGCTGAGCCTCCTCGGTTGATGCTCCCTCACATTGCACAAGTCATCATATTGTTAGAGTGCATGTAAGCAAAACACAAGAGAGAAAACAAAGCATTCCATGAGTGGTACCAATTTCCTGTTTACCAGGGTCCAAAAACAATTAGACTGGTGTCACTGCCTGGATTCCTTCAGCATAACATTGTAATGGGTGGGCAATGAAGACGTTTCATTCGGAAGACATGTTGGCCATAGGACGGGAGCCAGGGAGAGTTTACAATGAATGGTATGCAGTCAGGGAGTCATCCCATCCCTCCGTGAATCACTATAAACTAAAGAGGTCATGCCCTGCGCTCCAGTTTCTCTCTCCATCCCCTCACCCCCCGCTCCTTTTCCCTCAGCTAGGCCATGGGTTGAAAACGGAGTAGGCTGTGCGGTTGGAGAGACCTTGGGCAGACTCCTGGGCGTCTATGTGTAGCTTTATTTGGCAGGGTAGCCCAGTTGTCTCTGGTGGTTTATAAAGACCCAACAGTGAAAGACAGCACCAAGAACCCTTAAAATACTATGGCCGTGGTTGGGGCACCAGTGTCAGCCTAGAGAAATAATAAACGTAGAACCCTCTAATACGTAACCACTAGAAAACAATCCGTTGGCCCAAGAGGAACCCCCCCCCCGCTCCAATGGCCCTCTTTACAGTGGAGTTTGAGTGTGGAGGGAGAGAAGGAATCCTCTCATTTGCCGGTAACTGCTTTCAACCTTGTATTGAATTTAATTGCAAATCCCTTAAAACATGAGTGACACCAAACCCCGCCCTAGACAGGAGGCTCCGCGGGAAAGTAAGGCCCCCTCAGCGGAACGACTACTTTCTGGCTTCAAAACACTTCTCGGAGATCCAATTTCTCTTTTGGAGGAGCTGCTCTTTCACGGCTAGAGATAAAATCCCGTTTTACAAGATCCTCACTTGACATGACTGATGGACTTGTTCCACCTGAGGGTCTAAGTTTTGACTCCAAGCAAACTATTATAACTGCGGTTTTCTGTACAATGGATTTGCTCGACCAGTGAAGGAATTCCTCCACAGCTGTGGCCCAACAAACTGACAGGTATGAATACATGAGCTGACCTTGAAGGCGTATTTCCTGTTTATGTGGTCATCCACTGACAGCATGGACACATGGAAGCTAGGCAGGAGGATGCTACCAAGTATCCCTTCTTCTTTCTCATCTGCGGAGAGACAAAGAAACACTCCACAATGAAGGAACTCCGTTTCATCATTCATGTTCGAGCCGTCTGTGACGCAGTGCCAGGCCACAACATGACATACGAGTTGTAAATGTGCTCGGGGCTTGAGGATGTGATACAACAAAGAAGGAAGTGTGCTGGTTAGACGAAGCAGAGGGGACAAGGCCTAGTCATTGCAGCAGATGAGCATTAATTCAACCTTCAGCACAGCTAGCTAGGCTAACGCTAATCCTCATTAAATTAGTGGACAGAGCTCGTCACTGACAACAGAAGAGCACAGCAGCATTCTCCACAGGAGGGGGTTAGATCGGGTCAGAGTCTTATGTACAGAGTTGTCTAACCTCCTTGTTTGATAGCAACCATCTGCAGAGCTCATCTAAAACAGTACAGGAAAAACAAACATTTTCAGGGACATGCCTGCTGCAGTCCCGTTTGTGCAGTTACTTTGTTTTGTTCTGCGTAAATCAGCATGCATGAAAGCTTTTGTATGTGCGCATCTATTTTAGTGTGTGTGCGTGTGTGTGTGTGTGTGTGTGTGTGTGTTTGCACGTCTGTGTGAAGCACACACCAAATAAAGTCTGAGATTGTGAAAGTCCGGCTGCTTGGGTTCATTCATGTTTCAGGCCCTGTAGCATTACACTCTGAATACCTAAACACAATACAAACCGAGACTGTTGTGCTAAGAGTCAACAGAGGACCCTGACACATGGTTGATGTGAAGGATAAGCTCTGTGATGAATGACTCTCTGGGGGGATAAGAGTGTACAATTTGATCTCTGGTTGGTCTCAAGTAGAAAAGAAGGGTTGGGCAGTTTGTCCTGCAGCTCTGCAGAGTCAGAGATTCATCTCATAGCCAGTCAGAGAAGATTTCTACATTTATTGCCATGGTATTTCACCCATTTCATCATTTTCTTTAAGGGACCACGTGGAGCTTTTTACTGTAACGTGACCATATGATGCGCCACACCAGATTATAGCTTTAAGCTGCATGTCTTTTTGAGGGTGGGAAGAGATCGGAGCACCCAGAGGAAACCCACACAGACATGAGGAGAACATGCAAAGTCCACACAGGAAGGCCCTGGGACAGGATTCAAACCAGGACCTTCTTACTGTGAGGCAACAGTTTAATATTTATTGGCTCTCTCTCCCTTAGCCTGTCTTTCTCTCTCTTCCTGT
>OMLC01057131.1:8128-29262 GCA_900302585.1 Regalecus glesne
GTGATGGAGTGGATGCATGGATAGATGTTTGACCACTATGGAGGAAAAACGGATGCATTTATCCTTGGCGGTGGTTAACATGTTCTTCTAACTCGGCTGCAGGAAGTGACATGCCTATTTTTCCTTCACGTGTTCTTTTTCAGTGTCTGTTCTGTGAGATTAGACACCTCCCAACATTCAACAGCTATCTCTATAGATTAACAGCATAGCCATCACACATCATACCTCCCCGACATCCCCTGGATCCACAGATCAGCTGCTCTGTCCAAAGGGAAGGGGGCTTAACTATGAAGGCAAACCTCTTGCCATCAAAAACACAGTGACGCTGCAAAACTCGCCCTCCTCTGAACATCGTCCTCTGTGTGAACGCTGTGTGAGATGTGTTTGGTTTGGAGCATGTTCATTGAGCAGGCTGGTTAGTAATGCATAGCGACTCCAACAACAATGGCCGTGATGAGGACATCAGACTGCACAACACGGGGACGGGGGTCCACCCATCAGTAGTCTGTCTTGAAAGGAAAGACCACAGATACACAAAAACAGACTTTGTATCAGTGGGCTTTGTGTCCTGGCCAGGAGCAGCAGACTGAGAGGGTCACCTCATCAGCAGGACGTTGGGAAAGAGAACAGTAGCCATTTTACGGATAATTCAGCCGGGTTAACGATGTTTGATAGGTGAAAGCCTTGAAACAAGCTATCTAGGAATATAGAGAGGTTTGTTTTTATCTGTCATGACTACGCCACACATTGTGGAGATGGACACAGATTTAGATGGAGCTTGGTTGATTAAGGCTAGGTGCCGTTCCTGATGCCCCGCGGTGGGTTCGAACATGCAACCTTTGGTTTTTCCGTTCCCGGAGTGCAAGTTCTACCACGGATCTACTGCGGCCCCTGGTGAGTTTCCCTTTCTATATAATGAGTAGTGAATCCTACCAGCATCATTCTGATCCCACAGTCTCTACATGTCTCTGTCAACAGCTGTACAATAGTCTCTCTGATCCATCTCGGAAAGAGTCAGAGAACTGTATGCCATAAGCCAAAGTCCAGACTGAAAACCAAGGTGTCTCTGTCTCTAGTCCTACCCACAGGAACCTGACAGGTTGTCTCAGTGTGAGTGGTGGCTGTGGAATCCATGAGTACACCGCTGTCTGCGGCTCAGATGGTATCACCCATTCCAATGCCTGTCTGGCTGGCTGCTGCACTGCACTGGGGTGAGTGGTCATTACACACGTGCAAACAAACACAACCACGGCAGACATGGCATGAAAAACGAGCGAGTGTACACAGGTTTTCCCTGAGCCATGTTTGTAATGTGTACGTCTCTCAGCTTTGTGGGTCCTGGCTGTCAAACTGTCTTAATGTAGTCTGCTGCTCGGCATCAGCAGTTCAACTACAACTCAGACCATAGCTTGTACGGATGTGAACCTGCTCTTAATTTACCAGTTCATTTACCTATTCTATCGTAGAGGACGTACATTTTATGTGTCACTATTAGTCCCCATGCTGTGGGGGTAGATAGAGACTCTGATGGAACTTGGGGAATTAAGGCTGGCTGCCCTTCCTGATGCCCTGTGGTGGGTTTGAACCCACAGCCTCTGGCTTGTTGGTTACCGAAGGATGCATTCTACCACTGAGCTACTGTTGCCCCGTAACCTACTCTATTCATAGGTTGTTATTTTTTATTCCAGTCATGTAACCCTGATTACCATACATGCCGTAAAGTTATCTAAAGGTCATATGTGACAACTGGTTTTCACAATCCAGGACTTGCAGTTTGAATCCATTGAAACCTTCCACAGAAGCTCTGTGTGCATGTGCATGTGAGTAGACTGCTCTACTGTTCAGTTTGAAGAGGCTCCAGATGTACTGACTGTTTAGGGTGCTGTGCACCTAAGGAAGTGCTCTGAAAAGCTCTCCTGTTGTTGCAGAGAACATCCATTTAGTTTCCTCAACACCTCCACAGCAAGCCATCTGGTTATGTTGATACCTCCGTCAATGCGGCCTCTGAAGCCGAGTCTGAGCACTGCACCAGCGAGCAACTGTAGAACCTGAGATTACCCTGACAAAACAGTTCCCACGATTCAAGGGAGCTCTTCTCTCCTTTCAAATGGCAGCGTTAGCTTCTGGTTTTGCATGTTTAGTTAAAATGTAATGTTAAGTGCGAATAGAATAAAAGTGTTTTATTTCCCACATGACCAAGCCAATGGAATTTTTCCTCTGCATTTAACCCATCCTATTATATATGATCAGTGAGCACAGCTGGAGCATGCGGGGAGCAGTTCCGGATTCAGTGTTTTGCCCAAGGACACCTCAATATACTTTCTGCTGGGCCCGGGGATCAAAACACTGATCTCTGATTATCTGAGCACCATGCAGTGGCTGTACTCATTGCCCCTCTACAGAAGAATGGGTTAAATGCAGCGAAAAAATTCCACCCGCCTTTACTGTGTGGCAAATAAAACGATTCTATTCTACTTTATTTTATTCCAGTCTCAACTTTTATAATGCCATAGAATATGTTTTCACAGTGCACTGAGTCATGTGAAGGTGTATAGGAAGGAAAGAGAACTTTTCCAGAAGTACACAACAAAGCACCAGTGGTACTGTGCAGTAGTATCCGTCTGGGATATCTCTTGGGTATAAATGTCCTATCGAAAACCATAGTTGAGGGCAAATGGTCCTGGTTCAAAATCAATAGCTTGCTAAACCAAATTAATTTGTTATTGGATATTTGCAAGATCATGTTTATAGCACATCAGCTCTTTTCCACTTGACTTGGGCTTTAAGCTCATTATGCCATGTGCATCCTGAGAAGACTGAGAAATACAATATCACAGTGGGAGTGTGGAGGGTGCTGCTGTATGTGTTTATTCATTTTTAAGAAGGGTATGGTCAAGCTGCTGGCAGCCACTGAAACGGTCCGTCTGTTAGCCTGAGTCCTGACTCAGAGTGCCCTCAGATACAGTCAGAGTGAAATGTCTTGTCTAACCTTTCGGGGACCTTACTCCACAAAGGGATGTGTCTGTCAATACCGGTTTTCATGGACCACTTATCTTAGTTTTCCCTCGGCTGGCTGAAGTAAACGTGTGGATTCTCCTCTCCATGAGCTTCCTACAACTGAATGGCAGCCAGATCAATGTGATATTTAAAGCTACACACACCTGTGCAGCTCACACTGTGGAGATTATTCTCTTCCAGATTCATGTCTTGAGATTAGATGAAGCTTTATTCACGTGTCATTGTAAATACATGTTCTCTGCATTTAACCCGTCCTATTATATAGGAGGAGCTGCAGCACCTAGGGAACATATAGGGGCTCAGTGTATTGCTCAAGAACACTTTGGCATGCTTTCTGCGGGGGCTGGGGATTGAACCACCAATTCTGTGATTTCTAGTTGACCGCCCTACCTCCTGAGCTATGCCGCCCACACTCATAATGTACAAACCCTCACAGGTTTTGTACATCTGGCACGTTATGCAGTGTGAATGCAACTAATGATTGATGCTATTCCTCAGTCCTCTGTGAATAGTACTCGTCATCACTGAATGTACCAGTCAATGGCCAACTTGCGTATGAAACCATCTCGAAATTTTGTGTCCACATGAACCAATTCAGCTTTCTGTGATTTCCCTACCTGCATTACTGAGCATGCATCACGACATAAGCTCAAGGTTATTTCTAGGTGGTACTGGGGTAGCTCAGTGGTATAGGGCAATCTTCAGGTCCTGATGAGCCAGATGTTACAGGTTCAAACCCACTGCAGTGCATCAGGACCGGGCATCCGGCCTTAACCCCCCTCTCCAAGCTCCATCTAAGTCTGTGTCCACCCCCACAACATGGGGACTAGCCGTGACTCGTAACAAACGGACCTCTCTCTGGGCGTGTTAGTTCTGGTGTTGCGGTGGAGAATGCAATGGTCCGAAGCTGCCATTTGATCTTCGCAACACCCAGTAACACTTCTTTAACAACAGCAACTTCAGGAGCTTCAATGAATGTACAATGGGTGTCGCGCCCAGCTTTGATTATCAGTCTGTACCTGTTCCTACACGCACAGGTGGAATGTGTTACCCGCTAATGAGAGCAGGTTTCCAACACGGTTCGATGCGTGACCCCTGACTCGCCAGGGTCCATGTGATCATACGGCCCCTATATGGCTTTTAATCAACACATACTTGAGAAAGGCATGGGCGAGGAGGGTATTTGTCTCAGCAAAGTACCACACCGGCTGGCAGATGCTTTGCATATGAGGCCAGCTCGATCAATATGTTATTAGAGAACAACCTCTCGGAGGCATGTCAATTAATTCTGGGCTGTCAGCCTCCGCACGGCCTGTCCCCTTGTCTGCCGGGGTTGCATGTGAGGAAGCTGGGGTCATCTCTTTTTTAAGATGGTTCCTGTTGAAAACGAGCTGCCTCTGCCCTCTCAAGGGTTCACCCACAGCGCCATGATGCGGGGAGGCCGTGTGTTGTTCTGCTGCTAACAATGAGTAGAACTTATGTAAAACGCAGCCTGTTGTTGTCGACCACCGCACTTTGATTTAGAAGAAGTAGAAGCTGTACTTGTCATTGTAAACACATACGATGAGATATGTTCTCAGCATTTAATCCATCCAGTTTTATAGGAGCAGTGGGCGGCCACGGCGCCCAGGGAGCAGTTAGGGATTCAGTGTCTTTTCTCATGGACACCTAAACATGCTTTCTGCAGGGGTCGGGGATCGAACCACCGATCCTCCTATTTACGAGAAGACTGCCCTGCCTCCTGAGCTATGCCAAATATTGATTGATTAATGGATTGATTGATTGACTGAAAGTCAAAAGTCCAGGTAGGGTCGAATTCCAGAAGAGGCGGATCCAAACCAAGGCAGCAATCCCTCGAGTACCTGAATGAAGTTCACCAAGTAGTCATGTGTCGCATTCAGTCGATACGAAGCGTTAAAAGGGAAGTTACCCGATTGAAGACTTCCATATCAGTTTACGTAGCGTGAGGAGCAGCTTACCATATCCCCTTCTGCGTCTCCACAGTGAGCAGCTTAGTCACATGACGTTGGAAATTACCTGCTCAGTGAGATTTGGGTAATTTCACTTATTACTGAAGGACCATGGGTGAAAACTCCTACCCATGCTTCCGTGTGAGGTGTCTGTATGTACAAGCTATGAACTTGGTTCTCTGCGTTCAGCCGATATTGTATAGGAGCACCCATGGAGCAGTTAGGGGTTCAGTGAGTTGCTCGAGGACACTTCGCCATGCTTTCTGTAGGGGCTTAGGATCAAATCACCAATCTCTGATTACTAGAGGACCACCCCACCACCTGAGCTACCCTGCCCTTGCCCTCCGCCATGAATCGTGGATGTGAAAGCCCCGCCCCTAGCCCACTCGATCAGTAGGGGAGAGAGGCGAGGCTATGGTGCATGACATCCTAAGTAATGATGTATGTATGCAGGGTTTATGGAGATTGAAGCTCATTCGGGAATAAGAGGCAGCATTCGCCAGCTCTGCTGTGTCAATGTGGAAAATTCTCTTATTATTTGTCTCTTTACAGGCCACCAACTTTACAACTAAGGGGAACTATTTCAGCTGATAACTTTTCATGTTCATTATAGCAGGTCAAACACTCTGTATTGACAGGATTCACACTTTGGAAACCATCCTTTTGTAAAAGGACACCTATCCAAACCTCCAGTGATGGAGTCCATTTTAAATGTCATCATTAGGTCCCACATAGTGGGGGTGGACACCAACTTAGATGGGGCTTGGGGAGATAAGGCAAGATGCCCTTTCCTGAAATCCTGTGGTGGGTTTGAACCCACAACATCTGCCTCACCAGTTTCCCAAAGTATGGTCTCTACCACTGAGCTACCGCAGCCCCAGTGTCATGGTACAGTCTCTGCTCACGTCTCAGGCGGAGACAGAGGATCTGTTCTATTTTCAGATCCAGTAGCATAGACATACGCACGTCTATACCTTGTTACTTCCCTATAAGTTCTTTTTCTTTATTTCAGGCGTCTTTCATGCAGAGATGAAATAGCTTATCTGTTCACTTGCTTGGATAATTTAAAATTGGGATCTGACAGATTCTCAGGGGCTCCCTTTATACCAGTGCTATACTGCAGATTCTGGATGTGTTGAAGCAGTTTATCCTTCTTCTCAAACCTGTTTACCTTCAGTGTTATGGGCTGGGAGGAGGTCAGTCTGTACCAATGAGGTCAAATGGTTGTACTGAAACACCTGCTCTGAAGGATGGATGAAGGTGGCAATGGATGGATGGATGGATGATGAATATACCTCAGTGAAAGCAGGTTTCTTACCTCTGTCTGCCTTAGATTCCACTTCTTGTGTTAGCACAGACGGAGAAAAATTAGATTTCTTCACTATAACGCTGTCATTTTTCACATTATGTGTTCACACTTTTCAAATCTGTCCCTGTGGTGTAGACATTCTCCTCACATGTTGTTATTTCCATTGCCAGATACGTGAGAGAGCGTTCAATGGAAGGTCGTTTGTCTCTTCAAGAAGAGCATCCTGAGAGTTTTCCTGAGATGGATCCTGCGAACATGAAGGCTCTCCGCAGAATTTCTCCGAGCATTTTTGGAGGTAAAGTCATTTTCACTGGTGCAGGATGAGAGCGATGGAGAGAAAATAGTTTAAAGGCGTGAGCAATAGATTTCCTGCCTGCCCTGCCTGAAGAAGAAAGATGGAGTTGATAGATGAACTAATACCCTCCGTACCCTTTCTCTTCTTTTTGGTGGGGCCTTGTGTGTGTAGTTGATTCACTTTTCTCCTACCACGATGGTATTTCCCCATCCCGCCTCCCTCTTTCCTGAGACGCCACACAGTGGTGCACGGCTCTAGCTGGGAAACCTCTTTATCGGGTTACATATTTCTTTCTTTTTACAAACTTTCAGCTGCTGAACCGAAAACCAGCTCAGGCTTGTGAAGTCTTGTGGCTCTTTGTTACTCCCTGCTTTCCCTCAGCGTAAAGCAACACAGAGCGCTAGCTGAAGAGTAAAATAAGAAATGTCATGACAAACCTATTCTTATAGAAGTGACACAGAAGGGTGCTGCAGCAGCTCAGTGGTAGGGTGCTTCGGGAACTGATGAGCCAGAGGCAGCAGGCTGCAAACTCATCGCGGGGTGTCAGGAAGGGCGTCCGGCCTTAATCCTCCCACTCTCCATCTAAGTCCGTGTCCACCCCCACAACTTGGGGACTAATCGGGACACATAACAACAGAGCTTTCATTGTACCGGAGCAGTGAGCAGCTGCAGTACCCAGGGACCAGCCCTAATTCTTTTTCCTATTGTTTGGAGCATGAACCCTAACATGCATGTCTTTTTGATGGTGGGAGGAAACTGGAGCCGTCACAAGCAACCCACACAGACACGGGGAGAACATCCAAACTCCACACAGAAAGGAACTGGGACGGGATTCGAACCCAGAATCTTCTTGCTGTAAGGGAGCAGTGCTGATCACTGGGTGACATGTTCCCATGTGACACGCTGTCAGCAGATCCAGCCAACCACAGCACCTTTGTCTGCCTGTCATAAAGAAAACCCTCCAATCACATGTTCTGATTCACACAACTGCAGGTCTGTTGTTCACCAACGACTGAACACAGATTTCAATGGATACCTGCAGCGGTGGACAGCACATGTGTGTGATCATCCACAAAGTGGGAGAAGCACCATTTTCTGTGTATAGATCGTCCTTTGGAACAAACTTGACAGGCTGTGTTGTGTAGAATTTGTCAGTGTTCCTCAGTATAAAGTGCAAATGACAACATGTCTGTGGAGATATGGACAAGTAAAACTTTTTGCTGTGTCTCCTCCAAGATGGCGCCCGAGTCGAACGCCTTCTCTGGAGAGTTTTGTTAGAAGGAATCCTGTAGAAGCAGGAGTGTGTTAATGCGGCTCGCTTCTGCTTCTCTGTCACCCACCCACCCCCACCACTTTCTCCACGTCCCACTCTGTGGCCTCCAAGCTATCAGTAGTTAAACTTATTCCAGCTCAAGTGCATCTTAATCCCCAGCCTCCCCACTGCCCTGTTTTTATTGTTGTCTTCTTTTGCACCACCTCTCTGTGCCTTGTCCTTCCTCCTCTCATTCTTTTCAGTCCACCTCATTCAGCTCCTTTGTGCACCTCAGTCCCTGCGGGGAGATCTACTTCCTGTTGATATGCAGACCTCTCCTTCCAATCAGTACCTCTGAAAGGTGGTTACTAATAGTCCCCGAGGAGGTGGATGGGCTCTGCATACTTACACGGCCATGGCCTGCGTTTCATAGGTTGGACGGGCACTGAGTATGTCACACATTGTCCCCCCCTTCATCTCCACTGAGTTTCGATTGGTTTGCTCTCTCTGTGAGCTAACAGTTCTCCTGGGTGATGGTGCTCAGGATGGGAGGCTGGGTCATTAAAGCCAGTAACCAAGAATATGGTGAAACGCCTCCAGTGGAGAAGTACCTGCCACATTAAGCCATTTACATGCAATTAGAACCATTCCCCATTATTACTTGTTTAACAGCCCCTCAAATTGACATTTCACATTGTGTTGAGTTATTGTTACATGGGCCCATGGTGAGCCGCGTGCTGCTCATTCGCACACCACCAACATTGGCCCGCGCAATTTAGCAGCATGGTGGGGCAAATCACACGCTCCGCTTTCTGAGGGCTTCTTGATCACTCAACTGGAGGGGAGAGATGGTCCATATGTTAGGCTTAACAACCGCTGAAGTCGAGGTGTAGGCATGGGGCAGAAAGAGCTGACGGCGCTCGTCTGAACCGCAGGCTTTCCCCGGAACAGCCGAGGCAGGCAATAATCTCACCATAATTAAGGGGTATAAAGCATGTCATGCAGCCATTAGACCCAATAGCTGCCTACCAATCAACTATGACATTAATGTTTGAAACCATCCGCGGCGTCATAAATCAGCACTGTTGTGAGAAGGTAAACCTGGTTTAGTTGGATTTCTGTGTTCCAGACTTGGTTCCCTCATTTGGGGTTTCCCTAGGTACGACTGGTGAGCGCGCCCGGGCGGTGGGCTTTTTGTTTTTGTTTTTCCTAATCTGTAAATCCAAATAATTCATGAACCTATGTTCTATGCTGTCATCGGGGTCCCACTGGGAAAGGCTGTAATCAATAACTTATGTAATTTTAATGAAAGCACCACCCACACAGGTCATGGCCATGACTCCATGAGAGGAGGTGGACACAGAGGAGGCCACTGGTAAGACCTCCAAGATGTTTCCCTGCCTTTCACCCAATGAGTGCTGGGATAGAATCCAACATGGCTCCACAACCTGACCTCAGACGAGCGGTTGATGATGGATGGATGGATGGACGGTCGGACACACACACACACACACACACGCACCACACACAGAGTTTAGCGGTAGCTCAGGAGTAGAGTGCACCTCCAAGTCTGGCATCGGTGGATCGATTCCACCACGAGGCTTCAGGAAGGACACCCGTACTTAATCTCCGAAACTCCATCTAGTCCATGTCCACTCTTACAGCATGAGTGTTAATGGTGACATGTAAAAACAGGTGTGTCCTGCCTGTGCTCTCTCTTTATTGATACACATACAACATGCCGTCCGTCATACGTTCACCTTCAGAGAGGTGCATCTCAGTGTTTCATGACAGATTATAAGACTGCCCAAATGAAGGGCACACTTGAGTGAATGTGGATTTTACCATCTTCTCCACATGTTTCTATGGAAGGTATCTCTTGATGCTCCGACAGTGAAAGGACAGGATCTTTTTCAGGGTTTCCCTCATAGGTTCATAGCCACCTGATGTAAATGAATCACAGCCTTACTGCAAGGCCATTCACACTATTGTAGGTTGTTCTGTCACTGCCATCAGACGCTCCGATAGCAGATAATTTCCTCTATTATCAGTGATCAGCACTTCAGAACAATTAACTTCATGCTAGAAATAGTCAGCACAGATTAGCCGTAATGTGAGTTACAGCAGGCTATCAGGAGGTTCCCTCATTGTCGGAGCAGTTTGGCACCATGACGTCTCTAACAATACAGACTGAATGGGAACCCAAATTGCAGGGTAAGGATGTCAGTAAGACTCAAAGGCACACACACACACACCTTTACTTTAACATATCACTATATGGACACAGACCCAGATGGAGCTTTGGGGAGATTAAGGCCTAGATACCCTCCCTTACACCACATGGTGGGTTCAAATCTGGGACCTCTGGCTCGTCAGTTCCCAGGCCGTGCACCCTACCACTGAGCTACCGCAGAGCCCCATTAGCCAGCAAAAGTAACCTGCTTTAAAAGGCCGTTATCTTGATCAATCGCTGTAACACTTTGGCATTGTCCTCGTCCGTAATGGGATCCCTGGAAGGATATAATGTTCACTCAGCAGATGATCATGCAAGAATGTTCTCTTAATGGGAACTATGGATCGTTCCCAGCTTCACCATCCTGTGAATGAAAGTGAATGAACTGCAGTAGCAGATAGGCCACCGGCACTGCTGCGGGCCTATAACTGGATTACAGCAAGAGTTTAACTCGCGACTTGAAAAGGGATATTTAGGACTATTGAGGCCTCATGAAGAGGTTCGAGTAAAGCTTAAAGTTCAACCAATTTTAGCATGAACTATTGGGGCATGGCTGTGTCGTTGTTAGCACTGTTGCTAACCGATGAGAAGGTCCACATGTCCTTTCTCTGTGGAGTTTCCATGTTCTCCCAATATTTCCAAGAGTTTCCTCCTACCATCAAAAATACATACGGGCTTAGATTAATACTCCTGCCTGTGCCCCTGAGCAAGGCAATGGAATAAAACTGGAATTGTTCATTTGTCGTCGTGCATGTATACATGTGTACATGTGTTCTCTGGATTTAACACATCCTATTTTACAGCAGCAGTGTCCAGGGAGCGGTTTGGGCTTCAGTGTCTTGCTCAAGGACCAGTCGGCATGCTCTCTGCAGGGAAGAGGAACTCAGTCACTGAGCCTTATGAGCCATGCTGCTATGGCTTGGATGATGGGGACATGGAAACGTCAAACCAAGATTCAGCATTGATCCGTTTTAAAAGATAAAATGCACATAAATAATTTCCCCGCTGGAAAATTTGACATTTGGATTTTAATTCCATTTACTCATTTCGGTTGCCTGGCGATCAGAAGGTTGCAGGTTCGATCCCCAGTCCTGCAGAGAAGCGTGTTGAGGTGTTCTTGAGCAGGACACTGTTCCCCTAACTGCTCTACCATGTGATAGACTGGTGACCTGTACAGGGTGTACCCCGCCTTTCACCCAATGAGAACTGAGATGGGCTCCAGTTCCCCCGTGACCCGATTTCTGATTAGCGGTCGATGATGGGTGGATGGATGGATGAATATCATTGGCCAATACCACAAGCATGATGTGAAATTGAAAGGAAAACCTCGTTGTCTCTGTCTCTCTGTGTCTCTGCCCCCCTCCTCAGTTGTTACCTGGAAGCTTTCTGTCATCCCCCCGTCATTGGTGCAAGAAAGAGATGAAAGCTACTAAGAAGAAGGGCCTTGGGTGCCAGTATCTCCTCGATGCTCTCTCAATAGACCCATGTTCTTCTCTCTCTCTCTCTCTCTCTCTCCTCCCTGACGGGAGTGCAGACAGCTTCCCACCACAGCCTGCCTCCATAAGGACCTTATAGAGCTGTTCAGTCTAAATCATCAGTATGGAAAAGGGCAGAACTGTGTGCTTTCCTGGGATTAAGTGTTGAGGGAAGCAGGAGTGAGATTGCAGCAGAGGAGAAGTGGGATTCCTCTATATCATACGGCTGACGGTTGTAGGTAAAGGCATCTTGTGGGAGCTGAAAAAGGTCCGACTGGCCGACACGTCAGATGGGTTAACTGTTGGACAAAGTTGTGTCCGGTGTGGTGCGTGCGCCACATCGCGTATCAGCATCAACACAATTCGCACAAATCTTAAACAAATAGAAATAAGGTTGGAACTTTGGGGATGCAATACAAATTTGTGGTTATTTCTTGTGCCCACTGTCAGTTTTTATTTTTCTCTTTAATCAGGTTTGGATCGTTGGACCACCAGGAGCAGCCTGGAAACTGTCTGAAACTTCCATTCTGATGGATGGTGGTGCTTAACTTTGTGACAAGGTAATAAGTACAGCGTGCACGCCGCAGCTACACACAGACACACCGATAACGCAATGTGCCCACGTAGTTATGAACAGGCGCACTGAGGAAATCATTTCCGATGATTTGTTTGCATCTACTAAATGGAAAAAAAACAAATGCACGGAAAAAAATCCCGATTTGACTGCCACTACGTCATCCAGCTACAAGGTAAGGACTCACACACTGACGGAGACTAATGTTGCAAGACGTCATGAGGGAGTGCAGACCTTTGACTGCTAAATCGGGTTTCCATAAAAATGATATTTTGACCCACATTAGAAAAACTTTTTCCTTCATCAACGTCAATTTGCTCTGCAGCAATTCTGTTAGTTCTTGTAAAGGAACACAGAAAGAGCGCCACCGCGGCCCTCCTGGAACCATCTCTCCACTCCGACAGATCAATCTGCATCCACCTGTTTTCCTTTGGAATGAAATCTGAGTGCTCTGGGCAGCCCGGGAGCTCCTCACTTGGCAGACCAAAGAGAAGTAACAGCATTAGAGGTGACATAGTGTTTTATTACAGTCCGGGCCAATCACCGGGATCATTCATCTGCACATTCAAACTCTTTAGTCTCTTATTTGTCAGCCCGTGGACTGGCTGCAGGCCTGACTCCCACTTCTGCAAGCTAGCTAGTTGTCTATGATGTATGGTGCTGTAATGCATGTCTGTGAACGGAGGGTATGGCATCTTCCTTAGATGTGGTTTTAATGGCCCAATAAGTCATCTGAATGTAAGGCGATGTGGAGCCTGAGTAATGAAAACAGAAACGTATGCTTTTTAACTCATGTTTTCTGTTGTGTCTGATTCTATGCAGGGTCACGGCAGCTCAGTGGTAGAGCACGCGCTGCGGGAACTTAGGAGCCAGAGGCTGCAGGTTCAAACTCACTAATGGGCATCAGGCCCTAATCCCCCAACCTCCATCTAAGTCTGCGTCCACCCCCGCAACATGGGGACTAATGGTGACGTAAAATGGACCTTTCATTGAATCCTACACGGCACTGAAGGATTCAGCCCAATGACGGAAAGTATTCCCCCTCCAAATGCTCAGGTATGATTTGAATCAATAAATGGAACGCTGGAGTTAAACTGAGCCAGATCTTGGTTTGCAGATATTTATCTGGAGGTTTGCAAAGTGCTGATCTGTCAAAGTCAATACAACCAGGAATCACTGAGAACATACTCGGAGCTACTTCAGTGACGCCTATGCCGACATCCTCGTTGCATGTTGCATGTTGCATGTTGCATGTTGCATGTTGCATGTTGCATGTTGCATGCATGTTGGTTTGGAAAAAGCAGATGAAGCTTTACGTATTTGTCACACATCAAAATGTATTCTCTGTATCTAACCCATCCTATTCTATCAGAGCAGTGAACAGCGGCAGCATCCGGGGACCAGTTTGGGTTTCAGTGTCTTGCTCAAAGACACATCGACATACTTTCTGCAGGGACTGAGGATTGAACCACCAATCCTCTGAGTTCTAGATGACTACCGTGCCACCTGAGCTACCCCTAAAAGTTCCAGCTCTCCACCATTTTGTTCCCTCAGCGACTGAGCAGGAGCACAGGACACAGAAGCCTTGGTCCAGCAAGGAGGCTTGAACAGGGGAGCAGCTTGACTGGCAGCTTGAGGAGGTTGAAAAAGTGCTTCCCTGCAATTCACTCTGCTCTCAATACGAGTGAGGCGAAGTTCTCTTAACTTGACCTGACGTGCTCCTGCTGGGTATGAAACATTGATAGAAAGCCTTCAGGTCTGATTCTGGGCCTGCTGCTTCTCTTCTGCTTTCTTTGTTAATTCTATTTCTGTGGCAGGCTTTGTCGCTCTCAGCAGGCCGTTCATGTTGCCCATTAAATCTGGTGGCGTCAACTGAAACAGCGTCTGCATGGCTGCACAAGCAAATCTCATCGCTATATACATGAATAGATGAGGTTTCCTGTGTCGGCCATGAAAATACAACATTAAACAGACGATGAGTTTATTTTATAGAGCGATGGGCGGGCTGAGAGGGTGAAAGCTACTGCAAACCACGTAATTGAAATCATGATTTGCAGCAACAGCCTGCTGTTTCAACAGTCCATTCAATAATGGCAGGGCTGCAAATCCGGTCCCGATCCATTGTTCAGAAACCCCAATATTCAAAAGATGTCCATTTTATCAAAAGCCCTGGTCTGACCGCCTGTTGTCCCGAAACAAAAAGCCCACATTCTCCACTTGATATCTGGGGTTATGTTAACGTGGAGACGCGAGGGTACCGTTTACTACCGGTTCGACCTGAAGACGAGGTGTCACGTTAAAAAAGTGCACGATGAGGATGTCTCGACAAGATGTCTCTGAAAGCTACAAACCAAATCATTCAGTAACGGTGTGGTTAGATGAACGCTGGTCACTGTAACCCAACTAAGAAACGTGAGAAGGAGGAGAGGACGGTGGAGGCTGAAATGACCCTGTGGCAGTTTTTCTGTTGGTCGTGAAAGAAACTGCATTCACGTGCCATTGTACATGCATGCAAACAATCGTTTTTTTTTCTGCATCCAACCCATCCTGTTGTATAGGAGCAGTGAGCAGCCAGAGAGCTCGGAGAGCAGTTGGGTGTTCAGTGTCGGGACACTTCGACATGATTTCTGCAGAGGTCGGGGTTCCAACCACCGATCTCTGATTACTAGACAACCGTCCTGCCTCCTGAGCCGCACCGCCCTGTCCCCGTCGTCATGGAAAACAAGGTGAAGATAGCGTTGTCATAACGACTAAATAACGTGTGTAACTGCAAGATGGGTGGAAACGTTTGTGAGGATTTACTCAAATTTAACCATGGTGTGGGAGTCGAGTGTTCATCATGTGGTTGCATTTCAGAACGAGAGAGTCGGGGCCGAGCGAGGGCCTCCTGGTTAAGCAGACCGAGCCAGGTGCCAGGTGCAGACTGGAGCTGGAGCTGGCTGAAGCTCGAGGCATCTGCTCCTCTTGAGAAGGTTGACACAGTAGGAGGAGGTAAATGCATTCTCTCTGTTAAAGCTCTCCGTCGTGGTAGTAAGGGCTCACACGCCCGTTTGGCTCAGCGGCTCTGCGCTCGCTCACTTGACTTTTATTTCATGTGCTCTGTACCCGTAAGTACCCATAAGGCCGATAGAAACAAGGCTGCCATTCAGGCACAGGAGGCAGAGTGGAGGAAAAGTTAACGGTGTGTTGCGTGTCAGAGTTCCTTATTTGTACAACACGGGCTCAGGAGGAAGGGGGGCTGTCTAGTAATTGCAAGAGTGGGGGTTTGATTCCCGGTTCCTTCAGAAAGCACGTCAAAGTGTGCTTGAGCAAGGACCTTGGCAACCTGTGCAGGGTGTTTCCTCACCTTTCACCCAGTGAGGGTTAGTAAGGCTCCAGCATGAGTCCGCGACCCAACTTCGGAAAAGCGGCTGATGATGGATGGATGGATTTAAAAAGATTTCTTCTCTTAATGGCGTCCCCCAGACCCGCTACGGGTTTCACATCTCAGTCAGAATTTTCACCCATGCACATAAATTTGTCTGTCACAGAATAGTGTCTATGTGAGACTGACCAGCCGGTCACTGATCATGGCTGATCAAGCTCAAAATTGGTCGATTCTGGTCACCGGCTGATTGATTGGTGCATCTCTGATCTTTTTATGAGTAGGATATGTGGCAAAAAGCTAAGCTGCGGTAAAAGTGATCTCCAATACCGGTCTTGATGAATGCTCAATAATCCAGGCATGGGAATCACAAAAATGGTGAATCGGTTCAACTGGATCAGAAGTTTATTCAGAAAGGTTTCGTCACTCAAACAGGAGACATGGACTGAAGGTGTCACATCAGTGGCACGTCAGTTCAGATGGCACCTGTTTTAGTGATGAAACGTTTCTGAAAAAAGCAACAGATCCATCCTGATCCATGTTGCTTTTTTATACTTCTCTCCAACACTGTTGTCAACAGTCTGCAGAGCTCTGAGGGAGTGTTCTAGTCCTCATTATCATCACCTGACCTCCGAGTCACAAGTACAAGCAAGGGCTGGTGGGCAAGGTCACATGTTTTGATGGCTTGGTCTGATTGGCTGTACCCCACCAGATCGGTGGAGTCTCCACACACAACTGGTTAAGGCGGGGTTAAAAATGACCACCTGCTGTGCCCTCACGTGGTAGAGGTGGAAGCTGTAAAATCCGCTGTGGCAACCCCTGAGAAACAGAGAACAAGAAGGAGAAGAAGATCTAGTCTGCCATATGTAAATGAGTGTGTGTGGATCAGACCAATGGGAGCAAAAATGGAGAATAGTAAAAAACTGAATGGATCCTATCTACGTTTGTGTTGTCTGGGTGTAAAGAGGTGGTACTAAGCACACGGTGTTTGAAGGAATCTTTTTCCTCTTTCGGCCCGTTCCCTGTTTCCTATTCGTTGGAAGATTTTGATGTTTTGATTTTGGTCTGACTCTTAGCAAAGCCTGTTATGCTCACCCACGTACTTGCCCTATCAGACCGCGCTACATTTCCAGCTCTCGTCGCCGCAGTAGGCTTGAGTAGAGGACACCCGCCCCGACAGACTCCCTGTGGTTTGACGGCGGTATATTCTCGTCGTTGATGGAGCTATTGATCATGAGCACATTAAAATGATGTCGGTAGCAGTAAATGCCAATGTTGGAGAGGTCCATTAATCAGAAAATCGATGCCTCTGTCAATAGGCTGCTCTGGCCCCGACAATAGTTGACAGTCTGGAGTCCGGGCCTTCGGGTTAGTCAACCAGAACGTGTTTCAGGGCCAGAAATCCCGCCTGTGCATCTGCCAAAGCCCTGTCCTGTCTCAGGCCACCTCCAGGCACGACTTCATCATTTCTTTAATACTTTTAGGGAGCGTTCAGCCCTGCGGCTCGTTGGAGGAGGCCGTGGGTGTGAATGGATCGCGAGTCGTGAACTGTTGGGATATGAGGGAGTGCGTCGTCAGCCATCTCCCAGGAGTCTCACCAGAGATGGTCACCTCTGTGACCGATGGAGAGCATAATATAAGGCTTACGTCTGACTGTCAGTCTGATGCAGAGAATAACAGTGTGTCAGTACAGTGATTTATCTGCATTCACACACAATGTGATATTGGATAACTTTTCCATCAGCACTGAGGGGAAAATTGCAAATGCAATGAGTAAAAATCCTAATGCGTGCTTATGCTGAAGCCATTTATCCCCCCGATGCATTGCCAGATAAAAGAAAACAGAGATTTATTTGATTCCACGGGATGTGTGTGAAAGTCCTCTCCGGCGGTGGGACTCGGAAATCCACAGATTCTGTCATGTTGAAAAGCTCTTGTTGTTTCCTTTGTCCCTTGCTTGTTACATTTTACCATTTTCATTTTTAGTTGCTGACAGCCGCAGGGGGCTGCGGTAGCTCCGTGGTAGAGCGGTCGCTTTGTGATCTGACGAGCCAGAGGCTGCAGGCTCAACCCACTGCAGGGTGACAGGGAGGCCGTCTGGCCGTACTCCCCAGGCTCGATCTAAGTCTGTGTCCAGCCCCACAATGTGGGGACTGATGGTGACACATAAAACAGGCCTCTCAGTTGCTAACAGCTCACTGAACATGTTGCTAAGCTAGCCGATACTGCAGTGGTTCTCTAGACAGCGCCAATGCTGAATAGCAATAATACTGCCGCTCCACCAACCTGTGTCATCCAGCGCCCGGCATCCATCCTGAAACCTTTCAGGATGGATGCCACTGTGTGAGCTGACAGCGCCACCAAAGGAGAGTGGCCCGTCATATCTGGAACCTCCTCCTGTGAGGGAAATGACATTCATTAATGAAGTCCTCTGTTCTGTTCCTCTGTCATTAAAACCGCCGCGCCGTAAGTTGATCTGGAAGCGAGCTCAGTTGTTGACTCGGATGTCCCTTGGTGAAGGTTGTCCATTGAGCCCTGTGATCCGATTCCACACGGGTCGTGTGGAATCGGATCAGAACAGATCATCTTCATGACGTGAAGGCTAGATATTAGGAAGAGAGTGAAGTCCGTCTCAGCTCTTTAGATCAAGACATGATCGGCCCCGTGACGTAGAAGTGAACGGGGCCTCAGGGCACATCCCCTCTGCGCAGGTTGGGCACATGTATTTAAGAATGTGTGAATGGCTAATTTGAAAACCGAAGATCCTCACATTCACTTGGTCCATTTACCATTTACTTGTCATGCTGCATGGGTTTGCGATTCAAAAGAGGCTTTTATGGTCAGATAACTGCTGAGTGGGACTTGACTGTCTTTCTATTTTCAGACCATTTATTCCCTTTCAGACATCAGCTGAATGGCAGTGACAGAACTCCACTTCCGTCTAAAGTAGAAATGAGGAGGCAATCTTGCCTGAATTTCCCTCTTTGTAAATCTGTCTTTCTGCACAAGAGGAAGCTCGCAGCACTTCCTTTTAGCATCTTTTCTCTCCTCCTCTCTCCATACGATAAGTGAATTGAATTGCACAGAGTTGGATGTAATTTAAACTTCAGACATAACCAATTTATCCTTCACCTCGGTTTAACACGGGGACCTGTATTGAACAGTCAGACGGAGAGCCGCGGTTTGGCAGAGAATGACACCTGCTCCAGCCGGCAGGAGTTCGAGGTGCCGGAGTGAGAAGAGGGGGAAGTGTCCAACGGGAGCCTGTCAGACCCTGTGCAGGGTAATACTCTTGTGGGCCGGAGGGTTGATGTTTCGGTTCGGGGGTCCTTCAAGAGAGCGGTTAGACATGGGGTGTTGGCTGGGTGACGCATGCTCATCACGCCTCACTGTCTGGCTCTCCTGAAAGACCCATCAGGGTCTGGAGGATGCCGGGACAACACTACCTGCATCAGTGCATAGTGCCCGCTGTAGAGTTTGGTGGAGGAGGAATAATGGGTGTGTCTTCATGGTCCCGTCTTGGCCCATTAGTTCCAGCCAAGGGAACTGTCAGTGCTACGGCGCATACGGACATTCCTCCATAGGGACAGTTTGTGGAAGGCCCTTTCTGTCTCACTATGGCCGTGCCCTCTTGGACAGAGACAGCTTCATAAAGATGTGGTTTGCTAAGTTCAGGGGGAAAGAGCTAGCCCGCACAGAGGCCTGACCTCAACTCCATTCAGCACCAGTAGGCTGAACTGGAACACCGACTGCATCCCAGGCCTTCTCCCCAGCAGCCATGCCAGATCTCATTGATGCCCTTGTGGCTGGATGGGAGTGAAGCTCTGCAGCCACGTTCCAACCTCCAGTGGAAAAGCCTCCCGGAAGAATGGAGGCTGTCTGGCAGCGGAGGGGAGAGAGACCAACGCCATGCCAATACCCACGGTTTTGGAACGAGATGCTCAGCGAGCTCAAATGGGCGTGATGTCGGGGTGTCCACTCTCTTTTGGCCGTGTAGCGTATGTGCCCGTGCATCTGCACACTGTAAAACAGAGGGAAAAGTTAGCAAATGACATGAGCTTAGAACCTGTTGAGTTTCTCACCTGTGGCGGATGGCCTCTGTTGTTCCCTGCCGTCCCCCGTGGCATTCTCACTGATTCATCCCCAACATAAAGGATCCCTGATTGCACCAAATCATTGACAGGTGCCTTCCTGGAGGGCTCCTGGTGGGAGCAGCAGCTGTGACACTTGTTTGACTCTGTTGTTTATGCAAATAGAGGCCCTTTGGAAACGCTCTGCAAAATGTAATGCTGTGCAGACTGCCAATCATGGCTCACACCACGGCTCCAGCCTCACTGGCGGGGATTGTCGATGAACAACGAGACAAAGTTCCAGGCGTAAAGTCAAAGTCGAGTGAAACTCCGTGTGTTGCCACTGAAAATAACTCAATGCAGTTTGCATTAAGAGGCATTAGGAAAGGGTTTTTTTTTCCGGTTAAACATGAAGAGAAGCACACAGAGTGTGGAGTCTGTGGTGCAGTGGCTGTCGAGGAGGTGTGCACGCTGTGGCCTACACGTGTGGCTCAATAAGGAGAACCACATGGGTTGGCTATGGTTTGCACTGGCTGAGGGATCGGGCTGTAAAGTGACAGGGGAAGAGGTGGATGGACTCTGTGCAGACCACTGAACATAACGTGGGCTATGTTTGGCTGAATGTTTTCTTGGGCTTAAACAGAACCATCAGTGGAGGTCAGAATAGTTTGCAGAACACTCATCTTATCCATGACGGACACAGGGATGAGTAGACAGACGGAGAGAAGTCCTCTTCTCGTGTCCATGGCTGTCGCCACGAGGTCAGAATCAAACCCCCGGAACGATGCGGACTATATGAAACAAATGATTCACGATTGATAAACCAAGCGATGGAGTCAGCAGGCGGAGAATCAGATGAATACCCACTGCTCGGCCGTGGGTGTTATGTCTACTTTCCGGAGACGCCGTCATGGCTCTATAGTCTCCTTGATGGATAAATCCATGGATGACTCTGAAAGCTGGCAAAGGGTCATCTTTGAGCCAGCTTGGGCCTAGTTCCCCTCAGCGCCCCCCTTCATCCTGCAGCATCTTTCTGATTCGTAGCATCAGTTGAAGGGGGCCTGCGGGAGATGCCAGTTCAAAGAAGCTTCTGGATCATCAACACAGAAGGTGGTGTGTGTGTGTGTGTGTGTGTGTGTGTGTGTGTATCATCCACTCAGGTACACCACTAAGGCACAGCCAGCAGTCTCAGTCCACACCACCACTATTCTATTTCCTGAGTCTCTGTGCATGTCTGAGTGCAATCCATATGCTGAGGACATTTGGAATTTGCAGAGGGCCAGCTGGAAGTCCTGCAGGGCTCATAACCTCACAGCTCCACCCTGAGCTCAAGGCTACACTGGAGATCTTCCACTGCTTCAGCCACGTTCTCCCACTGGTCAATTCCGTACACGTCCTGGTGGGAATGGCCACCTTCGACCCGAGTGCCAGCTGTACAGTGGCCATCAGGGGTGTGGACGTTTTGTCAGCCAGGCTGTGAAGGGAACCCGGCACAGCACAGACGTGCTTCACTGAACTGAAGTCATGTCGTCCTGACAGTGTCTGGCCTGTTGGACATCATGTTTTCAGTCTGG
>OMLC01057134.1:0-13552 GCA_900302585.1 Regalecus glesne
CTACTACTACTACTACTACTACTCCTACTACTACTACTACTACTCCTACTACTACTACTCCTACTGCTACTACTACTACTACTACTACTCCTACTGCTACTACTACTACTACTACTACGGCTACGGCTACTACTACTGCTACTGCTACACTACTACTACTACTACTACTACTACTGCTACTACTGCTACTGCTACTACTACTACTACTACTACTACTAATACTACTACTGCTACTGCTACTACTACTACTACTACTATGGCTACTACTACTGCTACTGCTACGGCTACTGCTACTGCTACTACTACTACTACTACTACTACTACTACTACTACTACTACTACTACTACTAACTACTGTATCCACTGAGGATACAGCAAATTTCGCTTTGGATAAAAGCGTCTGCTAAATGACTGTATTGTATTGTATTGTATTGTACTTACGTCTTTTGGAGTGGAGGGGGCAGTCCTGAAGACATTTTATGACACTGTGGTGGCATCAGCCATTTTTCATGGAGTGGGCATCTTGGTGGGGACAGGAAAAGAGTCAAACTGATCAAGAAGGCTTGCTCGTGGCCTCTGGTAGTGTATAGTCTGCCTACGCCACCAGAGGGCCAGGTTAAGGCACTGTTCAGTGTATCTCTGCATTATGCAGTTGGGTGTTCAAATCCCAGCTGCACCATTTCCAGCCATGGCTGGAGGTCCATAGTAAATGGGACATAATTGACTAAGCCTCACATGGATATAAGAGTTAGATTAGATAAAGGATTATAGGTTTGCTAGTTTCCCCCTCTGGGTCATCCGGGCGCTTGCGGTTAAGTGAAGCTCTGTGGTATCCTTGCGAGATGTCCCCGCGTACCCGCGTGGAATATCGAGGGCTACTCGTCACGTGAAAGAAAGAAAGACACAAGCAAAAGAAACAAACAAAAGAAAAAAGCAAAAAAAGACCAAATAAGAAACACATTATTAAATTAAAATAAACAAATGTAAACAACAAGCTCTATAAACGAATGGCCATAAACACTAGTTGAATATAACATGTTCAAAAGTGAGTAGGGATAAGAAAGAATAATTTTGGAGTGGTGGTGAGTGTACCCAAGGAGGATAGAGTGGTGATTGAAGAAGACTTCAATGGCCATGTTGTGGAGGGGAACAGAGGTGATGGGTCAGTATGGTGTCAAGGAGAGAAATATTGAGTGAGAGATGGGAGTGGATTTTTCAGAAAAGATGGAAATGGCTGCGGTGAGTACATATCTCAAGAAGAGTAGCACATGGTAATTTACAAGAGTGGATGAAAGTGCACACAGGTGGACTATACCTTATGCAGAAGGCATGGCATGAAAGAGATTGGCGATTGCAAGGTTGTGAAGAGGGAGGACGTAGCTAGGCATCATCAGATGGTGGTCTGTAGAATGACTTTGGAGATCAAAAAGTGGAAGAGTGTGAAGGTTGAGCCAAGGATCAAATGGTTTCAGTCGTTATACAACTGTATTGTTAATAAGGGTGGGGATGCCTGCTGTCAGTTTTGACTGAAGATCTCATCTGTTTGAGTGATGAGACATTTCTCTCAATAAAAGATTGTGTCCAGATGAACTGATTTTGCTTTTTTTGTGATAAGAGGGTCATTGTGGACTTTAGGAGATCCAGGAGGACCATACGTCCCCCTCTCCACATAAATGGTGAGGAGGTGGAGAGGGTCAACAACATCAAATTCCTCAGAATCCATATAACAAAAGACCTCTCGTAGTTCCTTGAGATCTCCCACCAAGTGATAAAAGCTCACCAGAGGCTTTTCTTACAAAGAAAACTCAAAGAGGCCAAAGTTTGCTTCCTGTAGTCTTTTACAGAAGCACCATAGAGAGTATCCTCAGCTACTATGCAACCATGTGGCATGTCAGCAGCACCACTAAAAAAACAAGAAGGACTTGGTCAAGGAGGTACAATTTGCAATTGATTGAGAGAACTGCACTCCTGAACTTAGATATAGTTTATGCCAGTCATCTACATAAGAAGGCTAGCAACATAAGTGGAGACCCACCCCACCAGGTCACAGTCTGTTTGACCTCTTAGCACCAGGGAAGGTATAGGGCCATTGAAGTCTGAACTAGCAGACTGAAGAACAGCTTCTTCCCTATAGCTGTAGCTTCCATCACCCCACAATCTCACGTAGTTATTGTAGCTGAGGTATTTGCAATGTAAAAAGTTATTTTATCCGTTTGCATTTTACAAGTGTCCCATCCAAGCACCTTACATGATGTAGATGGAGGACACTAACTCAACTTATTTTTTTCCTGTTTATTGCTCCTTCTTTTTTCTATTCTCTATTAGTGATTGAATTTTTTAATCTTATTTTTCTATTTGTTTGGGGGGTATGGCTCAGTGGGTAGAGCGGTCACCTGACGATCGGAATGTTGCAGGTTTGATCCCCGCACCTGCAGAGAAGCATGTCAAGGTGTCCTTGAGCAAGAAAGACACCGTTCCTAACTGCTCTGCCCTGTGATAGACCTGTACAGGGTGTACCCCGCCTTTCGCCCAATGAGAACGGAGATAGGCTCCAGTTCCCCCACTACCCGATTACTGAATAGTGGTTGACAATGGATGGATGGATGATTTTTTCTATTTCTGCTAGTTTCTGAATTACCAAATATAACTGCATGCATACAATGACCATAACATGTCTGAACCTCAATCCACTATAAATAAAGATGGCCCTCCGGTCCAGCAGGCTGCGCTGGTATTCTGTCAAGGACAGTTACAAAGTAACACCGGAACGCAAAGAAGGATCTCCGTGAGGCGAACCGCCACCCCCTGTGTTTAACAACAAAGTTCAAATTATACGCTTAATTATTTTAGACGTTCAACGTCATATACGGAAACCCGTTAATAATCACGAATCTAGGCTTCCCTTGTGTCTCAGTACAATATTCCAAATGGCTGAAAGCACAGGTGAGTTCCTTGGCAAACGTTAGCCGAAAGGCTATTGAACGTTACTGATTCACTCTTAACCCAATGCTAGCTATGATGATACACTGCGACGCAAGCTAGCTGTCTAGCTAACTGCATTATTAACTGCTGTTTGATTCCTTTTGGTACCGTTGCTGTTTTTTTTACTATCGTTTTGCCTTAAATATTTTTTAGAATTTAGATAACTACAGTGTTCAAGTTGCCGGAAGGCTGTGCTGATAATTCACCATTAGGTCTTGCTTATTAGCGTGCTAGTCGTGTACCGTAGTGCGCCCCTCGTTGGAACGCTTATCACAGACGGCCCGCCGACCTTCTCCTTGTCACCTATCTAGGTCAGCAGTGGTCTTTCTAGATAAACATCCCACGGAATCACCGGGCAGTTATTTTGCATTAGTTTATTGTTGTGACATTAGACTTATTTTATTTTATTCTGCCTTCATTTCTGTCAGAACAAACTGAGGGAAAACAGAATAACTCTTCATCCCCTGCAGTGACAGACCAAGAAAAAGAAATGGCTTCAAACGCATATGAATCCTTCACGGTAAATAGACACTTCCTTTCACAGTTCTTTTTTTACCTGACATGATTAACGTATGTCAACGACTTAGTCAAACGTTGACATACGTCGTCACTACTCAAATGTCATACAGGCTACTGGATATCCAACTATCCAATGTCCATTTTTCATTCTTTCTTTTTTCATATCTTGCAGGTTGGGTTATATGATGAGTCTATAAAATATCTGGAAGCCCTTCAAGAGCTGAACAAAGAAGACTATAAAATTGCACTGAATAAAGCTATTGCAGAATTTTACAAAAGTGGTCAAACCACCACAGGAAATCTAAAGCAAATCCTCATGGCAATGAGAAACCAGGTAACTATTAAAATATGGGCTATGGTATTTTTCTCTTGCCCTTCAATTCATGTTTGCCTCCAGTGCATGTGATTGTTTATTCTAGTTTTAAATGGTGGCAGTAGGTTTTTCCTTTATTTATAAGTCATGAGGAGCTTTGAGTGGTCACTAGACTAGAAAAGCACTATAAACACATTTACCATTTACAAGATATCATGTGTTTCACCATCCACTATGCATTTTTCTTTCAAGGTTCACACATCAGTGGAGGACATTGATGGTTTGGATGATGTTGAAAATAGTTTGCTGTACTACAATCAAGCTATCATTCATTACCATATGCGGCAGTATTCTGAGGCTATTTCCATTGGAGAGAAACTATATCAGTTTCTGGAACCATTTGGTATGTGATCATGGTTATCAGTGATTCCTAATAACCTGAGACCTTATAATGGGGTTGAGAAAGCTCAAGGGCAAGCGAATGTCTCAGGAACGAATAAGCTTGATGCTGCAGGATCGAACCCACCCACTGTGGGGTGTCAGGACAGAAAATTCGGCTTTGATCCCCCACACCTTCCCTGAGATGGAATGGCAGCCTGTCCAGGCTGTTTATTTGCCTTCCGCCCAATGAGCGCTGGGATAGGCTCCAGCAAATCCACTACCTGACTTCATAAGGGTAGTTGACCATAAATGATAAAACCCCTGCCTCAATGGGAGATAGTGTTATTATAGACTGTATTGTAGAGAGCGGGCTTATGGCAATCGGGAGGTTACAGTTTCGATTCCCGGTCCTGCAAGAAACCTTGTTAAGGTGTCCTTGAGCAAGACATCGAACCCCTAACTTCTCCCGAGCGCCATATGGTGGCAGCTCACTGCTCCTATACAATAGGATTGGTTAAAATGCAGAGAATTCCAAATTTCCCTTTATGGGTCTTATAAGAGAATCTATTTCCCTAACGTTATCCTACTGCAGTGATATATGTCTTATGGGGGCTGTGGTAGAAACTGTATGTTGGCTATGTGATTTTTTTGAAACGTTTTCTGAACTGTCCCCCAAAAGTACTTCATGACTTGATAGTTTCATTTGTCCTAGAAGAGAAGTTTGCTCAGGCCGTCTGCTTCCTGCTGGTGGATCTGTACTTGCTAACATTCCAGCCAGAGAAGGCCCTTCATCTCCTAGCTGTGCTGGATAAGTTGTCTGTACAAGGAAACAACAAGAATGGAAAAGGAGAGGTAATTTGCTTTAGAAAAGCCTCATTCTACTTTTGTTTTTGAATCTATGGAATTCTGCCAAATAAGATGTCTCCTATTTTTAGATATTTACATGAATTATTTTTGGTAAAAGTACAGTAGGCTATGTCTAATTTAGGTTGAGGCTTTCTGCCCTAGAGGTCTTTGCAGGGAAGTTAATCTGCTACATTCTGAGGGACCTTGTAATGGAGGCTGCAGACCATTTTCAGTATTATCTCCATGAGCATGGAGATCATGTCACTGATACACAACCAAGCATTTAATCCACCAATTAGTTGAAGGTAGGTTAGTGCCACATGGTATTCTAAGACATACTCTTGGAAAGGCATATAAGCTAAACCAAATAAAGTAAAATAAAAGCTAAATCTATCCTCTGTAGATTTGAAGAGTTAGTTAAATTGATCAAAACTGTTTCATTTGACTAGGGAAAAAAGAAGTAAGATTGCAATCTATTTTTTTATTTTTCTTTCTCCATTTAGCATTGAAGAAAGTAAACAAGAAAAGCATACACATTTGTGTATTTGATACTACCAATGTGATCCTGAAATAATAATCAACACAATACAATTAATTCACTTTGTTAATTCAGGCAAAGGCTGTGACTAACTGAATGTTAAAGTTAAGCTATTGCGCCATTTCAAAGTGGAATTGTGATTGTACTCATTTTGAGTGTTCTAGTTTTACTGCAATGATTCCCAAAGTGGAATTGATAATTATACATCCATTTTCAACCACTTATTTGAAGTCACGTCACAGTCAGTCATGCTGGATCCTATCCCAGTGCTCAATGAGGGACAGGCGGGGAAATGCACTGCACAGATCACAATCCCATTACAAGGCTTGATCAGTTAGGGGTTCAGTGTCTGGCTGATGATGTCTATGTCAGTGTTTATGTGTTTATGTATATTTGTTAAGAAAATGTGGAATTGATAATAATTTCCATAATAATGAGAGGTCCGTTTTACATGTCACGATTAGTTCCCACATTGTGGGGGTGGACACGGACTTAGATGGAGCTTGGGGGATTAAGCCCTTTCTGACACCCTGTGGTGGGTTCAAATATCCAGCATCTGGCTCGTCAATTTCCAAAGTACGCAGTCTACCTCTGAGCTGCCGCACTAATTATATATCTATCTATCTATCGAAATAACTTTTGATATATTCTCTGCGCCATCGCATTTTAATCCCCTTATTTTCACCTGTATATAGTCAGTCCTTGTGTATATATCTGAGGTCGTCGTTCTATGTGAAGTACCTGAGAGCTGTGAAACTGGAGTTGAATCCATGTATGTGAAAGCCTACATGGCCAATAAACTGATTCTAATTTTGAGCTATTTATAACGACATCTTTTAGCTTATTTACTTGGTTATTATCTCAAAAAACAAATGAAACCCAATAATGCATTAAGTTGAATGGTGATAAGAGAAATCTAAAAATATTATATCTTATTTACTTTGTTGAAAAAAAGGAGTTTGAATGCATGCAGATTTTTCCTTAATGCATTGTAAAGCTCAAGGCCACAGTAGCTCAGTGGCCATTTGAGGAACTGATGAGCCAGCTGTGGGCTCAAACCTGCCGTGTAACATCAGGAAAGGGCATCTAGCCTTAATCCCCCATGCTCCTTCTAAGTCCATGTCCACCCACACAATGTGTGTACTAGTCATAACTTCTAAAAATGAACCCGACCCCTCAATGCATTGCAGAGCTATTTGATTAAATGTACTGGAAGTATATACTCTGTAGCTGTATTATTTTGATAAATGTATCAGATTGGGACTTAATATGCACAGATGTACAATATTAAATTACTCTGATCGGGGGCAGATTCATTTTCAGATTTTCACAACAGGGGCAAAAACATGATTGTGATATCTCAGTTATTGATATTTTTAATTTCATTTCAGAGCAACAATTCAAACAAAGACGGGGCAAATCAGAAGGCAGAATTCATGGCCATGATTGAGGCAGCCAAATCGAAGATGCATCAGGTATGTGCATAGTTAATTTACTCTTGATAAATTCAATTGATCAGATACATCGTGGTTGAAGTGTAAGTTGGAAGAGAAGTTGTTTTTTTTCCCCTTAACAAACATAACTTTTTAAAATTTGTATTTACAGTACAAAGTACGAGCCTACATTCAGATGAAATCTTCTAAGGCTTGTAAACGAGAGATCAAATCCGTGATGAACACAGCAGGCAATGTGAGTTTCCTCTTTTGATGCCATTTGGCTCTTGATCTCTCACCAGATGATATCAGAGAGAATCATAGATTGAGTTAAGCATTCAAGGAAACAGGATAGGATCTATTGTAAGAGCATTTCAAGACAATTTTGATAGAGTCCCTCACATTAATAGGATGAGGAGTCAGAGCAAAGCAAGGACTATTGAGACCACTCATCAGAAAGCATCCCTAGTGTATAAATGTGTAGGCACAAGAGATGCAGTATTGTTATATCACACTGGTGATATCACAAATTCTAAACACATTGTGTTAATATTGGACAACGGTTTCTCAACTGAGCATTACACTAAGAATGAGCGTAAAGCACTATGAAACTGTGTTTTTAAAAGTGCTATGTGATTAAACTTTTACTTACATTTACGAGAAGTTAAAAAGGTGCTTATACCAGACTTATACCATTTGCGTCAGTTTGCTCTATTTTGTAATACATATCCAGTCCCCATAGGTGTATGTACTTCAACTATGACTTTTATTAGTGGAATGGGTTCAAGTTATAGGGAGGAACTATTTTCCCTGAAGAAAAATAGCACAAAAATAGTACCTCAAAAATACCAGACCAAATCCTAAATGAATAGAGGTTTAAGTTTTTATTTTGAACAACACAAGAAACATGCTCCACAGTCATTTCACAAAAAACAGAACATCCTCATTATATTATGATGTCCGAAAGGGAATAGGAAGAAGCAATGCTTATCAAGTCCTTTCCCCCTTCACTCACACCACATGTTACATTTTATAATAGGAATGTAGGTTCATAGTATCATTATTGCCCAGAGAAACTACCAAACAGAATCAAAGTTCAACCAAGTTAGTACAATCAAACTAATTGAATAAAAACAAACTCAGAGTACATAATCCAGTCAAATCATTGCGCAAGCTGGTCAAGACAAACAAAATACTGGGTAAAGAAACAACATACACATCACCAACAGATTGATTCTGTTTCCTCTCTGCTGTATCTTGAGTAGATGTATTCATTATACATTGTTTTAAATTGCACTTTTTTAGGACACCCTTTTAGCTTTTCCTCAAGCCCATTCCACAACCTAATACCATAAATTCAAATACAAAATCTTTTAATATTAGTCCTTGCATAATGCTGTTTCATGTTTAGCTCTCCCCTTAAATTGTAGTCCCCCTCTCTTTTTGTAAACGATCTTTGAAAGTTACCAGATAATAGTTTATTATTACCCTTATACATCATTTCTGAAGTCTTAAATTCTGCTAAATCCTCATGTTTTAGAGTTTGCATTTTTAGAAACTGTACATGGGTGTGATTGAGATATCAAACATTGTTAACTATCCTCATAGCTCTTTTTTGTAATAAATATAATGGTTGTATAGTGGTTTTATATGTATTTCCCCATACTTCTATACAATAATTCATGTATGGCAGAACAAATGAATAATACAAAGTATATAGTCGTCTGTCATTTAAAAGGTATCTTACTTTCCCCAACACTCCAATACTCCTCACCACCTTTGCTTTCACATACATTATTTGGGGTTTCCAGCAGATCTTGTGGTCTAAAATCACACCCAGAAATTTAGTCTCAAATACTCTTTCTATAATAGTGTTGTTAATCGTCACTTTTACATCTGAATTTATTTTTCGGTTTCCAAATGATCATAATTTTGTTTTTTTTCACATGATAGTTTATTCAGGTCAAACCATCTATTCACTTTACTCAATTCTGCTGTGACTCCCTCTAGAGCTACTGTAGATTTTACCCAGAACAGAGAATATTAGTGTTATCTGCAAATAAAATCAAATTCAAAATTCTTGACACCTTACATATATCATTGATATACAGATTAAATAGTTTTGGACCCAATACTGACCCCTGTCTTTATGCATGTTCAATAATCCAGCTAAGGAAATCACACAAAAGTTGAACCAGTTATTTCTGACCACAATGTTGTGTCCAGGTTGACTGAGTCAAGTTTTTTTGTGTGAAATTAATAGATGTAAAGTTTTCCTTCTGTATCTTAAGACCTGTCAAGAGGACTTTATGGTGTAGCAGAATTATGGTGTAAATTTTACTAAACCTTCCCCTTTCAAAAATAACATAATTGTCAATATTTCTCATCAAAAGGGCATTATGTTCTGTATATTATTAAATACATTTTCATGTTCCAATTGAGAATCTCACCACAAAGGCAAAATTAGAAAGACAAATGAAACTCAAAACAATACTTAAAAGTAATATCTTCCCTGCTGTGGCAGCCATACAAAGTGTCATCCTCAAACCATCGCTCAGTTAGCATTCTAACTTGTGTTTTCTGTTTTTAAGTCCGCACCTTCGCTCTTTCTCAAGAGCAACTTTGAGTATCTGAGAGGAAACTACCGAAAGGCAGTGAAGCTGCTCAATAGCTCTAACATTGCAGAACATCCTGGAGCTCTTAAAACAGGTAACCAACTCGGACGTTATTATAGTAAATATTAGGAAAAATTGCTTTCAGCTGGATGATTATTTTTGTCGTCGTAATTCAGAATTGAATTTGCGTGACTAATTATTGATGATTAAAAACAAATGTAAGTGAATTTTCCTCTTTTTTTCAGGTGAATGTGTAAAATGTATGTTCTGGAACAATCTGGGGTGCATACATTTTGCGATGGGGAAGCACAATTTAGGCATCTTTTATTTTAAGAAGGCCCTACAAGAGAATGACCACACTTGTGCACAGCTTGGTGATGGCAGCAGTGGTCAGTGTGAGTTTCATAAAAGCACTGTGATGCAGTACAACCCTAATCCTAATGACTGATTCTAATCACCATATATTTGTATTATTATGTTTTAATCAACCGTTTTATTTTCCTCTAATCCAGCAAAGAAGTTTGCAGGTATCCCCATGTGTGCCCTGCTAGCAAACAAGCGCTATGAGCTACTCTATAACTGTGGGATTCAGCTGCTGCACATTGGCAGGCCTCTGGCTGCCTTCGAGTGTCTGATGGAGGCAGTGCAAGTTTATCACTCCAACCCTCGACTGTGGTTACGGTTGGCAGAGTGCTGTATAGCTGCCAACAAAGGGGTGAGATGCTTGATAATTATATAATTATATTTAGTTTTCAAAATTTAATCTGTACTCTTCTTTCGTCAGTAGCAGATGCACAGCCTTCATTGTTTTAGATAGGACATGGGGTTTTTGGCAGGAAAAAAAACAACACAACTTTTATGAAGCCACCTAAATATTTGGAAATGTGTATGTCCACACAGGTAATGAGCATAATCGGATATTTTAATATAAATATGCAGATTACTCTGAATGAAATCAATCAGTCTGAGCTTTATTAACAAACTGGCAGCACTTTGCAGTGTAAAAAGCTTCATTCTAGATGGATGCTGGTTTACCACTTGGTGGGGCTGTTTGATAGGTTTTCACATTATCATTATAGCTCCTCAAAGTGTGCTTGTTCCTATTGATCCTTATATTTTAACTTTACTCAATAAGATTTGTGGGAAAATTTCACACCAAAATTAATAGCTGTTTTTTTACCTTAATCTTCATTATCTAAATATACTCCAGCCATTACCATACCTAGCCAGTTGTGCCCTAATTAGGCACTCTGTCAGCATGACTTGCAGTAAGCGTTGGCTGAGTTTATTTAATCACACAAATATTTCAAATTAAGTGAAAGTCTGCATCACCCTTTCTATTTGTAAACCTCATTCTGGCAACTCTATGGATTTTACATGTCGATTCTACACACAAAATTACAAATTTAAATCTTAATCATCAAGAAAATTCCTTACAACCAATTTCCAGGGTAATTGTAACATATTACTCTGGAGCCTCCCACACTTATACTCCACATCTTTTCTCTTGTTTTCAGGGCTCTGAGCAAGAAAGTAAGGGTCTACCCTGTAAGAAAGGTATAGTTCAGTCTGTTGTTGGGCAGGGCTACCATCGCAAAATTGTCCTGGCATCACAGTCTACCCAGAACACTATCTACAGGTCAGTCCTGTAATAAGTCAAACTTGAACCCCCCTCAATTCCACTTGTGTCAGTTTTTAAAAAAAAAAAGATATTTGCTAGTATTGTCCATGAAAAAAATATTAGTTCACAATTATGTAATAATGTTACAATTCAGAGAAACTGTTTGCATTCTTCTCAAAACCATGAACTGTGTAAAATGTCTTGATACTTGCTCAATAATCCTAGTGAGGGAATCACAAAACATGTAATCGGTTCAACTGGATCAAAGGTTTGTTCAAAAATGTTTTGTCACTCAACCAGGTGACATCTTCAGTTTGAGCTGACACCCCCACCCTTATAAACAATACATTTGCATGTCACATAACAAAAGGCTGGTTTCATATAGAAGTTGGTCATTGACTGCACATTCAGTGGTTATGAGTACTATTCACAGAGGAATGGGGAATATTTGCAATCACAACATAGATGGCCTCTTTAACCCCCCTTTCAAACCAGCGTTCATCTCTATCACGGATGTGAACATCCTCCTCTTTGAAAGAGTGGCCACTAACTGGCCTGTTAGATGGGTGTAGACTGCAGACTCCTGGCCTGATCTGTTGGCTTTCCTGTGTTGCATCCTCTTGGCCAACATCTGTTTGGTTTCCCTGATGTACAACTCACTGCAGCTTGAAATCAGCTCAGACTGAAGATGTCACCTGGTTGAGTGACGAAACGTTCCTTAATAAACTTCTGATCCAGTTGAAGCTGTTCACCTTTTTTTGTGAGTGAACTGTTAAGTTTTTATCAAAATCTACATTCTTATTGTCTGTATGCGCGTGTGCAGTGAAGGCCAGTCAGCAGCTATCCCAGTGGCAAGTATGGAGTTTGCAGCCATCTGCTTGAGAAATGCCTTGCTTCTCCTTCCTGAGCACCAGCAGCAAGAAACCAAAGCAGAGAATGGCTCCAAGAATTCCAGTCAATCAGGAAGCACAGAGAGTGGCAGCGAAAACAGTGATGCTTGCAGGTGAAGCAACTATACATATGCTGCATAATCATTTCTTTTACCTACATCCAACTGACACTCATTCCACATATTCTGAAACTGAAGGAAGTCTTCATGTAAATGATTATCTCTTTACTTGAGGGAATTAAGTTGTCTAGTAGAAGCCAGTTTGGAGGGGCTGTGGTAGCTCAGTGGTTTACACGTTCGCTTTGGAAACTGATGAGGTAAAGGCAGCAGGTTTGAACCCACCACAGGCTGTCAGGAAGGTTATCTGGCCTTAATCCCCCCTAGCTCCATCCAAGTCCGTGTCTACCCCAATAACGTGGGGACTAATCATGACGCGTAGAATGGACCTCTAACTAGTATGAAGTCAGTTTATATTCTCTGTAACTGGCAATTTCTCCTGGTCTACTTGGGTGTAGTGGTATTCAGCCAAAGAGTGTGCATGTTGCTGAACACGCTAAGGCATGCGGTTCTTGTTTATTGAAGCACAAGCTACAGTGTGATGAAGAAGAATTCCCCCTTTTCCTGATTGTCTCTATTATTTCATTTGTCACACTGAATGGTTTCAAATCTTTTGAGAAAATGCAATATTAGATAAAGGGAACATGAATAAACACAACACTAATTTTGAAATAGTTTAATTAGCTTACTTACATAAATTCAATTAATTTGAGTACAAATAAAACAGACTTGAAGAAAAAAGTAAAGAATCATCCATGAAAAAGTAACTGCCCCCTTAATGGCTGGTTATACTACCTTTAGCAGCATGTGAAGATATATTGTTAAGTGTTTTGAGTCGTCGCTAAACTAGAAAAGCACTATGTAAAAATGAGTCCATTTACCATTTCACATTGCTGTGGAGACATTTTAGGTCAAACTTCTCTGCAAAACTGTCTCAACAGTAGATGGGTTTTTTGTGTTAAATCCTTCGACATCTGAAAACACAACTTTCAGATCTGTTGTGTAACTCAGGATTCTGCCTTTTGCCCTACTCTAAGTTGTCCATATTACGATTTCTATTAATTCAATTCAGACCCCTTTGTTCTATTGAATTAAATCAAATGTATTTGTTTTGAACCTACAAATAAAATAAATAACGTCCATGCATGAATGATAATTGAAAAAATCCTTTGTGTGTTTACTAGCGGGAAGGGCCAAGAGGCAGATAAGTTCCTGTCAGCAGCTCCATCATCACCTCTTCGAAAACAAGAAGTAGAGAACCTCAGGTAACACAGCTTTGAAATCTCTTATTCATTCGTTTGCCTGTTTTACTCACCACCCCAAAACTTTTCCATTTTCAACATTTAAGATGTTTGTCA
>OMLC01057135.1:0-10495 GCA_900302585.1 Regalecus glesne
TTATATTATATGGCATTTGTTTAGTATATGTATATATATATATATATATATATATATATATATATATATATATATATATATATATATATATGTGTGTGTGTGTGTGTATATTATATATATATATATATATATATATATATATATATATATATACACACACACATACACACACACACACACACACACACATATATATATATATATATATACACACACACACATAAATTTATATATATATATAAATGTTTGCTCAATTTTTATTCGTACAGTTGTTGTTTTTCAAAAGTCCATATGCACATGTGGACTAAGCAGTAGCAGCTATTGGTGAAGGTCAATCTTTAACAGGGTTTTCCTTCTATATCGGCTTGCAAGCCACAGCAATTTTGTTTCCACTTCAAACTTCTCGACAGTCAGTCTTCTTTTCCCTGAGACGTAATAAAACCGTGCGGCTTATCTGTTCTCCCAGCAAACCACTACTTCCCTAGAGGAACCGTTACAGTGAATTACCACGGAAGTGTTCATGACTTGGATATTCTCGGATTAGCCGTTGTCTTAAATGCACCAAGTGTTCCCCAAATATCAAAAAGGGCTTGTTTCCATGTAAATTTTCAGGATTGTAGCCTTAAGCCTGTATTTAGTGTGGTCTTATGGAATTAGCTGAATAAATAGATGCTGAGTTTAGCTGTGAATTATTTCAGATGAGCTGTCATTTCCTAATGCTTTTTAAATACTGCATATTTGTGGCCGATTTTTCTTTTCTTGGTCTCATCTGAGAAACTGACTTGTCCTGCACAGGCCTTATCCCATGCCATCTGGTGGACACTGCTGTTAAAAGTGCCCCTGAATGTCAGTGGTGGTAGATATTGTTGATCTGGATGGTCCTGATGGGAATCTCTCCACTGTATCTTCAGCAGTCATAATGGCACAGTCCATCCATGGGGTTGCACACAAGTAAACTACTCTACAGACCGGCCCTCTGTACCTCCTGCACTCCAACCCCTTTGCAAGCCACTGTAATGGTTGGTGTCTAGGATTGTCCCTTCGGCTGATATGGTGCAATAGATAGTCATCAAGCTGATCAACCAGCTTTTTTGTGCCATCACTTCAGGGCTGAACCATGTGCTGCAGCAGCTGGTCTTCATATAGATCCATAGGCCACAGCATGACATACCACCATGTCTCAGAAGTGATATCTGATAAGCTCTCAGAATAACTTATACTCTATCACATCAGAGAGAGGTCCATTTTACATGTCACGATTAGTCCCCACATTGTGGGAGTGGATGTGGACTTAGATGGAGCTTGGGGGGATTAAGGCTCGGTCAGCTCTGGCTCGTCAGCTCCCAAAGCATGTGCTGTATCACTGGGGTACTGTGGCCCCCAGATACACTATCACATTACATTTAGTCAAATGCTAACTTCAAATCAGTCAGCTGAGGAGGTGGGGTTCTTTCAATGTTACCCCGTCGGACAATCGAGCAACATTTTCTCGGGACTGGAGAAAAATCTGCTTTATCTCAAGTTTCTTTCACTTCCCCCTGGAAAAGACAAACTATCATGAATGAGTAAAGTCCTGTCCGGTTGACGGAAGTTGGTTTACTTTTGTTTTCACCGAACATGAAACTGAAATGAAAGCTGCAAAGCTCTGTGGCTGCATAGAAAACTGGCACAGAGGTGTTTCTCCATAGCTCCCTTAATGTCCACGCTGCACTTCCCAGTGTCCGCTCTCCATTCACGTGTTAAATTGTGCATGCTTATCACCGCTGAATCTTCTGTGCTTGCTTCATTTCACCCTGTTATTGCTGGATTCCTCATAAGGCCTTGGATGCAGTGATACGAGTCTGGTCCCATTCTGTGCCAGGGACAAAGAACTTTTATTGGAAATGTTGGGGAGGGTTTTATGATATCAATGGTAGGATGTACCATCGGTGTACTGCTCCTGTTCATTTATCCATGCCTATCCACCAGTGTCGATTGCAAAAATGGCTGGTCGTTCGGACGCAAAATGAATATAAAAGCTGCATAAGCACAGCAACATGTGAGACTTCAGCTACAATGATAACGGATGTTAGCAATACTCGGATGCAAAGTGCTGAGTCTTTGAGGTCACGCAAGCTTTTCTGTTCAGTTAAAAATGACATGCTGGTGATGCAACGGTTAGCACTGTTGCCCCACAAGCAAGAAGGTCCTGGGTTTGAATCCCGTCCCGGGTCCTTTCTGTGTGGAGTTTGCATGTTCTCCCTGTGTCTGTGTGGGTTTCCTCTAGATGCTCCAGTTTCCTCCCACCATCATAAAAAGAAATGCAGGGACCGCAGATGCAAATTAGCTGAAAGCTATAATCTGGTGTGGCGGATTGAACCGTGACAATGTAAAATGTTGCACATGGTCCCTTAAAAATAAATAATAAATAAACAGTTTGCAGTGTTGTGATCAAGCTAGTAACCAGCTACACGATGCTAACAGTATGTCCACACAGTGGTAAGCATCTCCAAAAGTCCACGTTTTAATCCCATCTAGCCTCCTGTGTGAAGGCTTTCCGGTGCAGTGGGAATAAAAGTCTAGTCTGCGGTATCACAGTTTCGGTAACACATTGAGGAGACGTTCAATGCTTTGTTATGAGCTACGAGGAGCAAAGGTCAAGCATTATCCTTTTCCAAGCTAAAGCTGATTGGATGATTGAGGTTGCCAACTATGCCAGCTCTGCCAGAGGATGCTTGGATTCAACCTCAGTCCTAGGATATGAACAGCAACAACAAAGATTCTCTCTGCTTACATATGCAAAAATACCACCTTGAACTACATTCAAGAATCCAACTGAGGGTCATCCTATTGAACTAGTTGGTAGTACGAAGAATAGCGTTAAGCCAAAACTCCCAATGATACTCCCTCAAATACTTCAGACATCATTTTGTGACAACTTTTCACCAGCAGATTCTCATTGCCATTAATTTAGACAATAAAACTACGTGTTGTGATATGACATCATCCACGTTTCATCCCATTACAGTGCAATTTACAGACAATGACACTGAATAAATGCCGACCTCTATGTTGAAGCAGGGGTCTAACACTGTGAGGTTCATTTTTCACGATTAATCCACACATTATGGGGGGGGGCACGAATTTAGATGGAGCTTGGGAGGTGGGATTAAGACCGGATACCCTTTCTGCTACCCTATGTTGGGCTGACACTGCCAAGTACATAGTCCAAACAGACTGTGGCCAAACAGTCAAAAAAATAGATGCTACATAATGGCTTTTAGATGGGACCGTGGCTTAGCGCTACTTGTAAATGTGAACAGTCTGGGATGGTTGTATGTCGGCTAGCAGAGTGCTACTGATTTGCTTACACTGGCTTAGTTCAAGAGAAGGCAGGATTTAATGGATTACAGAATTAGACTTGGCGACAGTTTAGCGTAGTACTGGTGCGGTGTCTTAAACTGTGTCTGACTGCTGTCATTGTCTTGCTTTGCTAGGTCGCCATCAGACGAGGCTCAGTGGTTGGCAGTTCTTTTCCCAGGACAGCAGGAGCAGTCTATCTGGTCAGTGCTTTGATGAGATGAGAGATGAAGTGCATTGGACTGTGTGTTAGTAGAGGTGTGTGTGTGCGTTGGTGCTGTGTGGTATCTGTGGCGCTGTGCGTTGTCTGTGTGAGTGTCTCTCATTGTGTGCATGTGTGTTGGGAGCCTCACCTCTGGCCCTTGTGCACACACTCTGACCTATTTACCTCACCCGTCATAATCACTCGACCTCTCCCACTCTCAATCTCCCCCCTCTCTCTCTCCCCCCTTTGCTGCTTGGCGGCATCTACAGCTTCATACATCACATCTGTTTGTCCTCCCTCTCTCTGTAGTTCAGGCCATCTGGTCTTTTCCTGCGGCCATAATGAGGCGTTTGCCATTTAGAATTTAGATTAAGCAGAGAGCAAAGCCAGTGACAAGGGATGAAGCCACGTGCACACACAGACACACACACACACACACACATAACATACCAATACACATAGGCACATAAGCAGCTTGGCACTACTGAATGTGTGCCACACAGCACCGATGCATACAGCTAGTCATGCATTCATCCAAGATGGGCATATGGACTGAGTGACATTTGTAGACATGTTGATAAAACTCACGCACGAGTTATTTGGAAATTTGCGTTCTCAGCTGAAAAGGAGCAAAAAGACACTACTTTTGACATGGATCCTCACACTGTTGGAATTACACGTCTAATAGTTAATAAGTAGCGTACGCGGTGCCAGGGTTGCTCTGACGATGCCAGGAACAGGGTTTTGATTTGAGTCCCTCGTGTGAAACCAACGAATGTATTCGCGGTCCCCTGAGGCCCTCGGGATATGGAGTCATGTATGCTCTGCCAACTGTGTGAATTAAATGATGCATAGTTTTCAAGAGCTAGCTAAGGCGAGGTCATCTACAGTTAGCATGAATATTTATTGGTTGTTTTAAAAATGTGTTCTTTCCGCACATACACACAAACACACAGACTGACATGTATCGGGACCGTTGTCTGCCAAAGGTTAGTTTGTGTACATCGAGGACGAGAGAGGAGAGTGAAGGTGAAATGGGACCAGTGACAGGAAGAGGGAATGGCTGAACAAAGCAGCAGGGAGGATTAGCTCGCTTCTTAATTTCAATGGGGACGCCAGCAGCTGTTTCCTTCCTCCCAACATCTCTTCTTCCCTCTCCTTGTCGGCTGGCTTTTTTTTCTTCCGTTGCCCTGTTGCCGGATCGAGGAAGTGTGTCCATGGTGACGGCAGGAAGTCAAGTCTTGGCTGGTTCATCACAGCCAGATTAGCACGGTAACTGAGGTTTGTGTGAGTATTTGTGTACCAGTGGGTAAGAAGGAAGGGAGGTTTGATTCCCATGAACAGCCATCATCAGTGTGCCATCAGTGCCTGGACCTGAGACTGTGTTGGAAAAGCTCATAGTGACCTATGCACACTAAGGGACACTTAAACAACAGATGATGATGGTCAAGTGTCAGTGAATGAGTTTGTTCTGAGGAGGATTTTTGTGCAGACACAAGCCGTTGTGTGTGTGTGTGTGTGCTTGTTTTAGAGCATCTGGTTAGAATAATGAATGAGGCCCTATGCGCGTCCGTCCTTTACTAACATACCTATTCTATGAATCACAGAAAGCTGAATCAGTTCACCTGGAAATACAATTTACTTGGAGAAATGTTTCATCACTCATCTAAGGGGCCTCTCCAGTCAAAAGAGGCCTTCTTCACATCTGGTGCCAGAAATTAGAACACCCCAAGGATGCAGTCCCCCTGTACGAACAGAGCAATATACTGTATACTGTTAAGAGGATTTCTGTGACTTTCCACTGGGGAACCAACTACACACTTGCCAAGAAGGTGGCACAATACAGAAGTCAACACATCAGGTCAGGGTTCCATACTCTACACCTGTCTACAGGCAAGCAATGATACATGGCCATTGTGTATCCAGTTATCAGTAATGGAAATTTGTATATGAAACCATTGTTGATTTCAGTTATGCCATTAATTGTTTTTAAGGGTAGGAATGCCTGCAGTCAGCTCAGACTGAAGATGTTACCCAGATGGGTGATGGTAAATAGACTTATTCTTATATTGGGTTCTGCTAGTACATTGACCACTTAAAGTGCTCTAAAACCAATGCCTCACATTTACTAAGCTTGGGGGAATTAAGGCCGGATGCCCTTTTCCTGACACCCTGCGGCGGGATGAGACGTTTCCTCCAGTAAACATTGTGTCCAGATGGACTGATTCACCTGTCTGTGTTTGTTTTCACACACTGAACTCCAAGTCTGTGGGTGCATATGCACCCACATGCTCACTGTGTAGATTTGAAGTGAAAGTTTTGCTTTAGTCTCTCTCTCTCTCTCTCTCTCTCTCTCTCTCTCTCTCTATCTCTCGCTCTCTCTCTGTCTCTCTCTGTCTCTCTCTCTCTCTCTCTCTCTCTGTCTCTCTCTCTCTCTCTCTCTCTGTCTCTGTCTCTGTCTCTCTCTCTCTCTCTGACCTTTGCCCCCAAGGCTTTTGCAAGCGTGTGGCAACAAAATAGGGGCCATCTGTATGCAAGGCACATCCATGCAGCGCCTACATTGTGTGTGTATGCAAGAATTGATTGGTTCTTTTCACTGCCTCTGCCTACACAAACATGCCGCAGATGCTGCTGTGCTACAAGTGGTTGCATGACGAGACGTACCTATACATTTACATGTAATACAAATGATTCATAGATGGGGTGCCTTTGATTAAATCCTGAATATAACTGGAGACACGCACAACACAAAGGCCTGGAAAGAAAAACTATGGATAGTCGATACCACCACTAAGCAGTCCGATGTATCTTTATGTCAACTGAAGAAACATCTATCCAAAATGTAGGAACACAGTGCATACAGACAGGGAGATAAGCTTAGTAGTGACAACTGAACACATACGAGAAGGAGAACACATACTGTAAAGGTGAGCATGTGTGGGTTTGTGTTGCATTCAGCGAGACATCTGTTTTTCTGCCTTGCACAATACGGAATGAAGCAGATGTTAGCTGAGAGGAACGCGCCAGAAAGTCTTCTAGAGAAGCAGGGGAGGGGTCTAACTTTTTTTGTTTTTTTTATCAAGGGGACACACACACACACAGTTGAAAGATTCAAAGTAATCAGCATCCTCCCTATTTTGTGACTCTGCCCTCTTCACTCATGCCCTCCTTCAATTTCTTTTTTTTAATTCAAATCCAGTATAAATACCTCTCTCTCTCTCTCTCTCTCTCTCTCTCTCTCTCTCTCTCTCTCTCTCTCTCTCTCTCTCTCTCTCTCTCTCTCTCTCTCTCTCTCTCTCTCTCTCTCTCTCTCTCTCTCTCTATCTCTCTCTCTCTCTCTATCTCTCTCTCTATCTCTCTCTCTCTCTACCTCTCTACCTCTCTACCTCTCTCTCTCTCTGCCTCTAACTCTGAATATGCATGGTTTTATGTCAGTTTGAAGCTCAAGGTGTGGAAAACACTCAGTTGTCCCATTCACCAAAAACTCCACACAAACCAATTGAATTTCATAACACCCACAGCAAGGACATTTTTTTAAGTGCTTTGGCATTACTGGTAATTTAGGTTGTTTATCAGTTGAGAGCTTTATCCTTGCACCTTCAACTGCCCTTACTTGCTGCCACACAATGTCTTTTTCAAAATGAATATGACTGTGATGGTTCACAGTGATATGTTCTCTGTAATTAAAAGAATACTTTTATTTGACATGTTTAGTTCTAACAGTATTCACCATGGATTAGTTATACTAATTTGGGTTTCCTATGTTGTGAATATCAATTCAGGAATTACCACCAGACATTTACATGAGTATGTTTCTTTGGATGTGTAAATACATGGATGAGCCAAAACATTATGACCACCTGGCTAATATGCTGTTGATCCTCTGTCTGCTGCTAAAAAAAGCACTTGCATTTACTCTTACAAGACCCCTGAAGGTATTCTGTGGTATCTGGCACCAAAATATTAGCATCAGCTCCTTAAAATCCTGTAAGTTGCAAAGAGGAGCTGTAGTGGATCGGATTTGTTGGTCTACCACATCCCACAGATGCTCAGTCATATTGAGATCTGGAGAATTTTGGAGGCCAGAGCAGCGTCCTGAACACTTCAGTGTATTCATCAAACCATTCCCGAACAATGTGTCTAGTGTGTCAGGGTGCATTGTCATGCTGAAAGAGACCACTGTCATCTGGGAATACCATTGCCATGAAGGGGTGTGCCTGGTCTGGAATGATGTTTAAGTTGGTGGTATGCATCATGAATCCATCCTCATGAATGGCAAGACCCAGTTTCCCCAACAGATCATTGCCCAGAGCATCACACTCTTCCCACAATGTGTCCCAAGTAAACTACACATATGTACATGGCCATCAACATGATCTTAAAAGAAAACGGCACTCATTGGACTAGGTGACCTTCTTCCTTTCTACCATGGTCTAGTTCTGATGCTTCTGTGACCATTGTAGGCACTTTAGATGGTGGACAGGGGTCATCATGGGCACACTGACCAGTCTGTGACTATGCAGCCTCATATATAGTGAGGTGAAACATTATGTGCTGGGACACATTCATCCCATGACCATCATTAAGATTTTCTGTGACTTGTGTTACAGTTGACTTTCTGCTCATTCAGATTAGGTGGGATAGCCTTCTTTGGACTTGCACATCACTTTGGGCTGCCTGCTATTTTGTTGCCAGTTTATGGTTTGTCCTTCCTCAGACCACTGTTGGGAGGTACTCACCACTGCTAACCAGGAGCATCACAAAGCCTTGCTGTTTCAGAGATAATCTGACCCAGTTGTCAGGCCATAACAATTTGGCCCTTATCAAAAACGCTCGGGTCTTGACTCCGGCCCATTGCTCCTGCACCCAACATGTTGTCTATGAAGAATGTTTGCTTACCATCTAATATACCCAGAACTTCACATGGATTGTTCTTTGGAGATTATCGATGGTCATAATGTTTTGGCTTATCGGTGTATGTCTTAGAGCAAGAGGCCAGTTTCATTTCTGTGGAGGAAATTGGCAAATGTTGCCTCGTCCTTCCTTTCCTGACATTTTCTTGAAATGTGAATATATACAAATCCCAGCCTATCAGGTGTGCCATCTTGTGAATACATGTGTTCCATCCTCCCATTTCACCGGTGTCCACTCTGACGATTTACACAGTCTTCTGTCCTCCAGGTTCCCTCCACACATGGTGCCCCCCCACCACAGTTTGCACACCACGGGCATCCCTCATCCAGCCATCGTCACACCCAACGTTAAGCAGGAGTCCTCCCACAGTGACATCAGCTCCCTCAACAGCTCGTGAGTAGTTCTGCACTTTCTGAAATTCCTCTTCCAGTCTCAAGTAGCTTCTCTGCAGGCTGGCTTTTTGACCTCGCTCACCCTCGTGCACACCTCACTCTCCCCATAGAAAACACACAGACGCTAAAAAGGAAGAGGAAAAGAAGAAGCAGCCTCACATAAAGAAGCCACTGAACGCCTTTATGCTCTACATGAAGGAGATGCGGGCCAAGGTGGTAGCCGAGTGCACACTGAAGGAAAGTGCTGCCATCAACCAGATCCTGGGGCGGAGGGTAAGGCTTATGGAAGGGCTTCTACTAAACTACTGACCCTTAAAATATGTCATTATGGTTTGGCCCTACAGGTATCTCAGGAGGCTGAGGGGATTGTCATATACGCATGAAAGTGTGTTTTTAATCTAGTTCATGATCTTGAGTCCATGTCGATCTCTTCCCTATCTTTACCATTCTTATCAGCTTTACTGATTAATAAAATGGATACTTACACAATCTTAAAACCTTAAAGCAATGTTTACAGGCTGGGTGTTAATAATCTCTAAATATGTGCTTGATGTCTCTTTTCTTCCTATCTGGCTGTTTCATTGATGCACAGTGGCATGCCCTATCGCGGGAGGAGCAAGCCAAGTACTATGAGTTGGCCAGGAAAGAACGACAGCTCCACATGCAGCTCTACCCAGGCTGGTCAGCACGAGACAACTATGTAAGTTTTTAAGTTTACAAGTCGTAACACTGCCCTTTTTCCTCCCTCACAAGGATGTGTTTTCAGGACGAGTGACCCACTCCCCATGGGCTCATTTTTCTTGTTAGAAATGATCTTTGTTACATTACTATGAAACTAAATAAGCTACAGTGACCTGTTAACGGCTATAACAGAAGGAACTGAACATTTCTTACAAAGTCTGACTGCAGAATTGTTCAAATGAAGCCCTGTCCAGTGGTTTGCTCTCAGGGCACCTGACCCTTGACATATAAATACACAATCTAAATGCACGGTCTCGACGTTTACATCTTGGGATGAAGCTGACCAATGAAGCCTTCCACAATGAGCCTAAAGAAATGGGTCTCCCCAGCCAGAGACCATCAGAGCCCGGCTACAGTACATGTTCACAAAGCAGAGGAAAATAAGACAAAAAATACAACAAAAGAAGAAAAGAACAGAAAGAGAGAGGATTCTAGTCTGGCCTGCAGTGGCTGTTGTAAACCGGAGGGCACAGACTAAAAAAAAAGCAAAGAGAGAATGAATGAATAAATAAGTAAACACAAAGATGAGCCCTATTCTTTGTTTCATGTTTTGGGCCTTCTGCAATATAATAACTAAGGTTCCTGTCTATCTCTATTTTTTTCTTTCTATTTTTTTGGCGGGTAACCAACAGGGGAAAAAGAAGAAGAGAAAAAGGGAAAAGCAGCAAGCAGAGGGCAATGGTAAGTGAGCTGCAATTATCTCTCATATTAGAAGAGCCCCATCATGTGTCAGGCATATGTGACATCTCGCAAGATAAAAGTTAAACTACTTTTTTTTTCCCCCTGTCTTTTTTTTAACTTTTTTGATATTGTGCCTGGCTTGTTTTGTTTATAGTCTTGTATTTTTCAGGGTATAGTTATGCGACCCAATGCAATATTTAAAATTGTAGAGTTGCTTGTAACA
>OMLC01057136.1:2863-13267 GCA_900302585.1 Regalecus glesne
CCTGCCCTGCTCTGCATTGGGTGAAACCCAGCTTGAGCCCCGCCGGTTGACTTAGATTTTAGACTTCATGCATACTCAATAACACAGGTCAGGAAATGGCATAGAGGTTTAATCAGTTCATCCAGACACGTCTTATTGAGTGAAACATTTCATCACTCATACAGGTGACATTTTCAGTCTAAGCTAACTGCAGCATCCCCACCCTTATAAACTATACAGTTGCCTATCGACCAAAATCAAGGATGGTTTCATACGCGGCTTGACCATTGACTGGACTCTCAATGGTAATGTGTGCTATTCAGGAGGATCACATTAATTCCATACATCTTGACCCTTTTCCAATCAAATTTGACTTCCGTTTCAAAGAACATGGCTTCATTCTTGTAACTCAAATAAGAGCAGTTTTCCTCTCCCATAAGAGTCAATGTGAAGCCTGACTGAGAAACACATGAGCCGATAGCATTCACCCCTATGGACACATTCTGGGAGTGGTTCACTCTCTAATCTCTCTCCCTCCTCATCCAACCGTTGAATGTCCCAGACATAAAAAGAATGGCCTCCAATTTGCATTTTGAGAGGCTAAATTAACCTCTGTGACTGTGACTACTCCACTGTGGTAAATGTAAGGAGAAATAAAGGCATAGAGCAATATTCTTTCATTCTTTCCTGATAAACTCTGTTGCCAAGGGGGTCATAGATAGACTGGGAGATGATGTAGAAAGTTTTGCTAAAAGCTGATGAATGGTCAGCCCTGGAGAAGCAAACCCTCTGTCAACAACTCTGATATGGATGAATTATTCATTTCACATACTTTAGGATAATTATATACATTAACAAGGTTGTGGTAGTTGTGGTGGTGGGGTTAAACATATTAAAAATGTTGAATTTTCAGCCAAAGTAGGGGTGAGTTAAGTTGAGGTCCATGAGTGATTATAAGCGAGCGGTTTTCCAAACACATGGAATGCCACAGAGGGCCAATCGCAACAAAAAACATCTCCAATTTAGCTGCAACTGACCCGTTTATGAATCATGATTATGTTAAGTAACCTCAGACTGTGAATCATTTGGACACGTTTGATAAGCCACAAAGGTATCAGTAGTAGTTGATCAGGAAATAAAGCTAAAACTATGTGAAAAGGCTTTTCTTTTGAAAAGAATTAGAGATCACATTGTGAGCTTATCTCGGTTGTTCGGCTCTTTATGGCTTGGAAAAAGCCAGTTTTCTTCCATACTAAAGCTAGAGACTAGAAGAGTGATCTTTGGGAAAAAAAATGGATGCCTGCCTGTACAAATGTTTGGGTACAGTCGATCCAGCTAGCGACTCTTCACTATGGTGACAGTAGCTAGACACATCCTTCACATCTTGTTTTAAATTTTACATTTGTAATGCACATAAGGTTAGAGACATTGCTACCATTTTTGTGCTACAGAATTGAGATCATCGGTCGATCTTCTGTCTCTCTCTTGGATAATTCTCTTGAGAGACTAAGCTCAAATTAAAACCACCATTTTGTGGAAGTGCCCAAGAGGTTTTTCTCCGCCCTTGGAAACTTTCAGCAATAAGCTCCATTCATCATTGGCTATACAACAGTATTACTTGATTAAATATAATTTGTGGTGCTCAGTGGTTCTGTTTAGAGCTCTTATTTGCCTATGCCTCTACACAATCTTACATGCCTGCATACACTTTTTAAATTGGCTTTTAAATCAAGGCACCCCTTGGGTGCAAGTTCCACTACCTCAATTTGATCGTACAACCCCCCCCCCTATGAGATACACACTTATGGAGGATACTTAATTGAATGAAAGTGCTCGATTGGCACAGTAGAGCTTTCGGACAGGCCTCGTAAAAGGTGCAGCAAAAGCACAACTTGTTCAGTATTCTACAAATAGCGCCAAATAGATTTTTCTTATAATTCTTTCCCTCGCCCCTCCTTTTATAGACTCTGGTCACACCCTCCAGCCTTACAATGAGCAAACCTGTTGGTTATTATCATAGAACCCTCATTCCCATCTGGGTCACAGCCCAGCACACATCAGATGGAGTCGAGATGCTGTTGTTTATAAAGCATCATCAAACCTGAAGAGATGGAGCCCGGCAGAACAGCATTTCACACTGCAGTGGCTCTACAAGTGGCTCCGAGGCCCACAGTCATGATTGTCTCTATATGTCAGCTCGGTGGATTCGCTGAAGCAGAGCAATACTAATCATATATTTAGCTTTTGCTGAGAGCTTCAAGTAATGGTGCTCTATGTCGATGTAAAGGTCTGCTACCGCCGACTGAGAACTACTAATGTAGTTCAAAACAAAGAGAACTGTCACAACCGGCTGTTGATATAACAGCACTTAAGAGCGCTTTGTGTGTTACATACAGTTTCAGACAAGTTGTCCATGTACTCAGATGTATGAAATATCGATGTATCAGTGGCTGTCAAGTTTTAACATCTTGTTTTCTCTTTTCAGTCCCTGGTTTCAGATTAATCTCTGTCATATACATATGGCCTGCACATACATATGTTTGTCTATGAGCTCTGGTTTCCCCGATCCAAACAATTTGCACTAATGCACAGGTCTGGTGGACTGGAGACGTCAAGAACAAAACAACAACAATGATAACCTTGAACGGAGGGCAGTTTGTTGCCAAAGACTTTCTCTGTGTGCAGTTACAGCCGCGAAGAAAGTCATTGGCACCAACCTGCCCTCCATTCAAGTCTTGCACATCTCTGAAGTCAGGGAACCTCACTGCAGATCCATCACACCCGGTTCCGACGCCTCACCTCTGGTGGGTGCTAAAGAGCCAAAACAACCAGATATGAAAATGGTTTCTTTCCATAGGCTGTCATTCATGTAAATGATTAACATTGTTTATTTCCTAAAATATATCTTATATATATATCCACTGTACTGTCTGTCTGCGTAAGTCAGGTGTAAGTGATGGCAAGTGGGGTTAAATGGCCAATGTAGGAGGTATGAACTACACAAATTTATTTTCACTTCAGAGTCCTTGTTGGTTTGTGGATTGGTCAGGCCTTATCACATCTAACAGGAATTTAAATGCATATGAAGTGTATGAACTGGATGGCTGCAGCAGTGTCCCATAGCATTACTAATTGGCATTATTTAGATTATCATCCATGCTTTTCCCAATCATAATCATATAATGCACAACATTTTATTTACTGCAGAGGTTATGCATATTTATTGGCATATTAACACACAGAATATTCCAGCCTTGCAGAACAACTGGCTGCATGATACATTTCCATAAGCCTAAACTCAATACTGAATTTATAAAGTAAGTATACACACCTCTTTTCAAATGGCTGTTTTTGATGTGGAAAAAAAAGAATTACTCATTTAAGGTGGTTTTTTTGGTTTTGTTAAAATTGCAATCTACAAAAATATAGTGAAAAGATTAGAAAAATTTTAAGGAGAAAAAAAGGAAAATTATTTTTAAAATACAATAAACATGCACACCGATTTATAATCGGGGACATAACTAGGGAGGCCCATTTTTACGTGTCATGATTAGTCCCCGTAGTGTGGAGGTTGACACGGACATGGATGGAGTGTGGGATTAGGATTGGATGCCCTTCCTGATGCCCTGCAGTGGGTTCAAACCTGCTGCCTCCGATTCGTTAGTTCCTGTAGTGAGCGCTATTACCACTGAGGTACCATGGAACTGGTGACCTGACTGTGTTCAAAATTAACCAATCACATTGTCTTCATGCAAGCTCGCCAATATAGGTGAGAAACCTCTGAGAGTTGAATCACTTCATCTGGAAACAAAGTTAATTGAGAGAAAAAAGAACAGGATGTCCCTCCAAAATTCAGGAAAAAGCAAAAACTGGTAAGAGGGTTTACAAAATGGCCTCTGGCAGCATTAAAGGAGCTGCAGGAATTTCTGGCTAGTACTGGTTGTTCCCCACACGTGAAAACAATGTCCTGTATAAGAACAAGTCCATTTACCATTGACCATGTGCCTGGGCTGAGGGGCAGGGTAGTAAGGTTATGAAAGGCTTTTCACATGAAAAATAACAAACGCACCAAGAATATCCACATGCAGCTAAAGATTAATTACATGTGTCACAAATGGTCCCCACATTGTGGGAGTTGGACACGGTCCTTGATTGAGTGGTGGGGATTAAAGCCAGATGCCTTTCCTGACTCTCTGTGATAGGATAGAACCTATGATGTCTGGCTCCTCATTTCTTTATGTGTAAACTCTACCACTGAGCTATCTGACCTCCTATCCACACCCAGCTAAATTTTACAGAAACATCCAGTCTCCCAAATCCTTGTGGGAAAATGAGTTGCGACATGTTTTTTTTTCTTGTTTAACTTTTTTATATCATATAAAAACTTATTCTAAAAGGGTGTGTGGAGTTTTTATATCTTCTGTATGTGTACATATACAGCTGACGTGATAAGTTTAGATACACTTGAGGTGAAGTCATTAAAACTCACTTTTTGACCACTCCATAGATAACTTGTTAACAAATCATAGCTTTGACAAGTCGGTTAGGACATCTACTCTGTGTATGGATATACATTTCTACGTGTGTATGACTGACTGCCTGTATTGTATGCTGGATTCCTCTGGCATTCTGTGCCCAGCACCAGCTTCAGAAAATACAGTCTAATCGTATCTGCGTATAGTTGTATAAACAGACTAATGTTCCATTGCCATTTTCTTATTTCATTCTAAGCATTTTTAGTTTTGATAGATGTTTGGTGAAAGAGATTGTCTTCAAATTACTGTGACATAACTAAACTAATCTATGGACGCTCGTGTTGCCTTTTCGTTTCTAAATTACTCTACACGCATAGTTTAAAGGCCACCTATTACCATGAAAACTGATAAGATATGATGATAACCACTTGGTTATCTGAGGCTTTAAATACCATTCACCCGTCATTTCGCTGAAATTTACAGAATAATGACAACAACTAAATATATAAATAAGTCTCCTTTATAGGAACAGTCCATGTTAATGAACATTCAGTGTCAAACGTAATGTGCCAGATTCAACTACCAGGCTGATTTCCGTCTGTTGTTCCAAGCCTTTAGGGGTTCAGTGTCTTACTCAAGGTCATGTTGACATGATAAATAGTAAATGGATTTGTTCTTATATAGCGTTTTTCTAGCCTAACTACTCAAAATGCTTTAGAGTGAGTGCCTCACATTTACCAAACCAACGCGGCAGGATACAAACTCACAACAACCGAGTCCCAGGTGTGTGCGCTCTATGCACTGAAGCTCTATCTCAAATCACCAGCCTTACAGCTACTAAAAGACCATCCTACCTCATGAGCTATGCCAGCCTTAAAAGAAGAGACGCCCCACGGGAAATTGAAGACGCAGGATTTCCTTAAAAAATGTTGAATTACTAATAGACTGACAGATACGGCTATCTGTCAAAGACAGGACTCATCTTCATTTAAAAGTCAGTTTCTGTAGATGCATTTAAAGAGACTGTTTTTTAAAGAACAACTAATCCTAGGAATTAGCTTGTATTGACAAAATTATTGATCATTATCAATGCTGGCTCATTAGGACCAGAGCTCCATTTCCACATGTCACGGTCCCCACCGTGACATGTGGGGGTGGACATGGACATAGATGGATTATGGGATATTCAGGCTAGATGCCCTACCTGGCACCCTATGGTGGATTCGAACACGCAACATCTGGCTCATCATTTCCCAAAGGGCGTGCTGACCAGCGGCACTATGGCCCTACGTAAATAAAAACCGATCCATCACTATTCTATTGTTCTCTAGCTGTGCTTAGCCTTCTATGGTTACATCAACTGGTCCCACAATGAGCCTTGCACTTATGGATGGCTTTTCCTCTTTACATGGTGGAAAACTTGTATAGTATTGGGTTTAATTGCTTATTAAAATGTGGCACATGAAAAGGCCATAAAATTACATGGGCATTGATCACTTTCAAATCTTCGGGTCTCTATGGTAACAGGCAGCCAGCCACTACCTTGGTATTTTGTGCAAGAGAGAGATTGAAAATGAAAAGGGACATGGATAGACAAGAGGAGTAAGAGAGAGTGAGAGAAAACCATTAGGTGTGGCTCCCGTAACCTTTTCTGGTCAAGCCTTCCAATTCTTCAGTTTCAGAGTCTGATATCAATATAATGTAGACAAAAGATGTAATTTCACTCCCTGGCAATGAACAGTAAACTTTAAGTGCCAAACTCATTCTACATTCTGATAAATATGTCTTACCTATCAGCAACTACACACAAGTAAGGTCATATCTTTTGGTTGAACATATGAAATAATATATTTGCTTTGCAACATGTGGACGGACTTTAATTAGTTTTCAGTTGAGTGACTAGATACGTCTTTAACTAGACCCAATTAAGAACATGTTACAGCTGGAACTACATTACGTAATAAATGATATATTACTTGGTTCTCTGGTTATTGCCACTCGGGAAAAGGGCATCCGCTTTAATCCTTCACACTCGGTAAATGTGAGACATACAAAATGAAACTTTCACATTATGTGATTCATATTCTATACCGCATAGAGTGGATTTCTTTCTCAATGAGTTAACCGAGTACTGTTCTCTGCCGACGACTTTATATAAGCTAGACCATATGGTGTTGATTAATGTAAGCTGTGCTCTCATCTAGTTTCTCTTGCTGAATGGATGTCCCTCAATGTCTCCTGTTTTTTCTCATTTTCTATGTATGTGACCTCGGACGAACCTGGGAGACGTGTAAACGGTGCCACCGTGGTGGTCCAGACTATGATGCCTGGACTGAAGCGTTTACAGCCATTCCCACCTCTTTTAAGGTGATCATCCATCTGTCTATTTGTCCACATTCAACATGTGATGAATGGCCTTATGGCTTGATCTGGTCTGTTTGCATTGTAGATGTTCATTGATTAGTACCTTCACAGTGAAGGAGGTTATCATTATTATTGCTGTTTCACCTTTTGTGATTAAATTACAATTCTGTTATCCTGCTCATGTTGTATGCTGTAAATTGTGTCTTATTCTCTGTACACATCATCCATTGCATGGCTGTCTGTCTTGGGAGAGCGATCCCTTCTCAGTTGCTCTCCCTGAGGTTCATTCCTCTTTTTTTCTCACTGTTAAAGGTTTTTAAGGGAGTTGTTGCTTATCTGATGTAAGGGTCTAAGGATATGATGTTCTGTTAATGTAAAGTCCACCATGGAAAATTATTAATTTGTGATAATATGCTATGCAAATAAATTGACGTGACTAGAAAAGGGCTACATAAAAATAAGTCCAAGCAGTCATTGTCAATGGTACTCTGTGCGGGGAGGAACCTATTAACCCACATTATGCCAATATGTTCCAGCTTCCAAACTTCTACTATCCATTTATCTCTATTTACACATAGATAAAAGCACCCAAAAGACACAGGTTGTCCAAGTTTGGATTCATTTGCTTCATCAAAATAATGTTCTTTATCACACACACACAAACACACTTTATCTAATGGAGCACCTTTCTATTGGTCCCTACTACAGTCCTATATTTTTCATTCATTTACTCTGCATACACATGCATGCTTATGTAATGTAAAGGGAACCCTCGGACACAACTGCTACCACTATAGACATACTTGTCAATTATTGCTAATTCAGCAGCGGAATCCATAGAGAAGTATCCAAATAATTGGATAACAGATGCAACAGAATTTAAGATCCAAATGCACTTCAGAAACACCTTGAGAGCCACAATACCTATAAATCCCAAACAACACGGACGTGCCTTCGTGCCGTTAACCCCAAAGGCAATAACGAAAAAGGTGGCAAACGATAGCCGATGTCAAACAAAGGCAGGGAAGATTATAAACTATCAATTTTAGAAAATGTGCACTCACCTCGTTAGCATGTTAGCTGACGGCTGGCGAGTTACTTCCTTTTCCTTTACCGACATTAGTAGCTAGAGCAAAGTCAGCCAAGGTTTTCTGAATGAAGACAAGGGTCGGTGGGAATTCCAGTTTGATGAATGCCAGAAGTAAAAAACAAAAACGGCAGTTTCTGCTATCCAACAGAAAACAGAACGTTAGCGATTCCAACCAGATTTGTTTCCTCGTCAGAGCCTCAAACCAGAGACAAAACGTAACCCCGCCCATAATACGGCAGGTGACTCTTAGCTAGTCTGTCTGTTGGTAATTGGCAACAGCCATTAGCCACTTTTGGCTGAGCTCTCTGGAGAGACAAGGGGGAACGTTTTGTGTGTGGATGTCATCATTCATGGACTTGAGTCCATGCCTGTCCCCATTGTAACCCCATACTTAGTAAAGTAGATACATTAAATCGCCATGTATCATCCAAACATTTATTACCTTTTTGTCACAAATCACTTAACCTTAGTAACGCCCTATGCCCCCTGTCATGTGCCGTAGCTGACACTCATGTCTGCCTCTGAGTCAGGGCCCCTCCAGATAAGTCTTTTAAAGTTGTGGAGATGAAATGAATTTCTTTGGAAACCCAAAATGAACGTTCAATTTACTGCCGTCACTCAAATCAACAACAATTGGAATCATATTGTTCAGATCTACAAATTATAATTCCATTATTTGCACTGCTAATCAATTTCTTTAGCTTATAGTTAAGTAATCTCTTGTTTTGATCCATCATCCAAGCATCGGCTGCTAAAGGTCTAGTATCTCCCAAAGTGTAGGGGGGGGCAGGAGACAGAGACAGAGAGAGAGAGACAGATAGAAAGACAGAGATACAGAGAGAGAGATCCAGAAAAACAGGGGGAAAGAGAGTCAAATCTCTTATCCCCTTTATTTGTGGAAATGCTGTCTCTTCTTCTGCAGCTGGCAAAGGACAGAGGGAGGGGGAGCCTCAGGTCATATTAGCCAACTGGTGCTGTTTCTCTGACTGGCTGAAAGCTCCTTTTAAACTCTTGGCAGGACTTCAATGGGGAGTGTTTGTATTGACAGCAGGTTCGGCACAGCGCTGAGCATGTTACAGAGCTCAGTGCTCACACTGGGGCTTATTAGGGGAGATACAGATTTCTGCTCTGCTGTTTTTCTGTCTTTGTGATAGAGGCAACAGAGATGAGTGAAACACAAACCATCCTCTGACAAGAAGTGGATGGATGGAAGCGTAGCAGTAAAGCCCTGGGCTGCAATGGACACACAGGACTGCACAGAAAACCATTTGTGCAGACCTGGCCTCCATTCAAGACTTATACATTTAACAAAACAGCAATTTAAACAGCTCCAGTACACCTGGGCTCCCTCATCCAGGTCTACACTCCCTCCTGCTCACTATACTTGGCCAATGAGAGGAGCTTGTTACCACCACCACAACAAGGGCCTGAGTCACCAGCTACACTGTTCTCTTCTGTAGCTCCCCGGTGGTGGGACGAGATGCTAGACTCCATTTGAGCTGCTGAGTCGCTCTCAGTCTTAAGGAAAAGACTAAATCCCAGCCAGCTCTTTATGAACACCTCTGTGCTTGAACTCAACTTGATTGGCTTAATCAAGGAAAAGGGGGTGGGGTGTCTGCTTCTGTTCACTATATGGATGGACTCTGGGTACTGCCTGATGGCTCCTATGTCCTGTTGGACTCCAGCTTAGCTTTGGGGCCTTACTCACACTGTTCACTCCCAACTAGATCCTTCCTTGTGTTGTACTAAGTCTCTCGTGTACTTCCCCTGTGATGAAAGCTTCTGCTAAATGGACCTGTAGCATTGTAACAAACTCAGGGAACAGGCAGGCTACACCACTGCAGACCCCCTCACACGCTGTTCAGACTCCTCCTCTGTGAAGGCTGCAGAGAGCTGTACACCAACACAGCCACATACCAAAAAGAAACGCTTCTCTCTGCAGACTGGAGCGCTCAAAGGAACGCTTTGAACAGTCTAACTGTTGCAGACAATGTGCAATATACCAGAGAGGCTGAGCATCTGCTGTGCTTACAGATGCTGAGAGGTCAATGTTCACGATCAGTCCCCGTGTTGTGGGGGCAGGACACCGACTTAGATGGAGTGCAAGGTATTAAGGCCAGAGGCCCTTACTTGACGCCCTGCAGTGGGTTTGAACCCGCGCCATCTCAAAAAAATTTAAACAAATTTCTAACTTGGTTTGAAGACCGTTCTAAAATGTCACCATCTCAAAATTAACAATAGGTGTCCTTTGTATACTGTTGATTGAATATATTCTGTCATGTCTATGTACCTCACGGTTTATATAAATTAACCTGTTAACTTATTTATTCCAGCATCTCCACTTTCTGCACCATTGCTCTGTCTTGCTGTTACAACCTCATTGTTTTTGGTTTTTTGGTAAAATAGTCTATTAATAAACATCTGTATCTGTGCATAGTTGTTAAATGCTCATGAGCACCTTGTTGTTTTACTTGTATGTATTTTCTGTGTCAGCAC
>OMLC01057159.1:0-11689 GCA_900302585.1 Regalecus glesne
AATGCACCATGCATCTCTTCTTCTCCTAGTCAACATGTCCCCCACCTCCTCCCTACCAGAATCCCAAGTCTCCAGCCCTCCCCCTCCCATATCCTCTCTTGCCTTTACTCTCGCCTTAACTATTAAAAAGTATCACTGCAATTTTAAATGACATCTGTCAACGAAGGCAAGAAGACTGGAGTGAGGGAAAGAAAGGAGTTCAGAGAGGTTTTTTTCCCCCTTCTCTCCTCTTTTCCCTTCCCTCCTCTCTTCCTATCCCTCTGATTGTCAAACTTTGAAAAGTGTGTCGTTACCCCACCCTCCTGTTTTTCATGTCCTGTGAGTGATTAGCTGGTACACATTTTTGACAGCTTAACCGCAGCTTGAGGTTTCACTTCTTCCCCCTGTCCCCTGCTCATGTGACGGGCGAAAACCCTTCTCAGAGGAAGAATTGTCATTCATCTGGTTGTTTTTCAGAGCCGAACGAGAGTCGCATCTGCTAGCGCACTTAACACGGCATATTAGGAGGGCTAGTCGACATTTAAATCCTTTGTGTCTGTGTGACCTTATCTTCTTTCAGGTGGTATAGTCAGAATTTAGGTGAGCTATATTAGCCAGCTGATGCTGAATGCTCAGTGTGTTCATCTGTGAGTGTGGAATAGAAGGGTGTGTGTGTGTGTGTGTGTGTGTGTGTGTGTGTGTGTCTGTGGTGGGAGGTGGAGGATTGAATGGCACAGTGGATGACTCCTAACACTTCATGAAAACAAACTTTTGTTTGCCTGTTTATAGGGGTTTTACTCCAAGCCCACCATTACTGAAATGGACAAGTGCTCCAAGGCCCCGTGTGGTGGGGGTTGGATATGGATTTAGACAGAGCATAGGGAATTAAGGCCATATGCTTTTCTTGACACCCCATAATGGGATCGAACCTGTGATGTCAGGCTCCTCATATCCTGAACACTGGGCTACTGAGGCCCTCCGTACAACTGCCCCCAAAAAGAAACCTGGAAATCAGCTTGATGTAAGATCTTTGTATTCACAGCAGTCTGAACCCTTATAAGTAATGGTAGACCTTCACCCTGCTCCCCATGGAAAGCTGACAGGGCTGCATAGGACATGGCTGTACTCATGCATTGAGGCATCCACTTGGGTCATATTTTGAGATTACAATGTCAATGTTCAAAACTCACCAGGATAGTTCGTGCATAGTCCCTCTCTGAACAAGGTGAATGAAATCAGTCCTGTTAAGAACAAATAGAGTCTCCTACACAATGTCTTTTTAAATAAAGTCCCAGTGACTCTGTGGATGTAACGTCTTTCATTTATGCTAACATTCTCATGCCAATTGACTAGTTGGTGTAATATGTTAACCACACTCATGTATCCTCATTGTCTGCAAACACTGGGTCCGTTTTAACGTGTCACGATTAGTCCCCATGTTGTGGACGTGGACATGGACTCAGATGGAGTTTGGCGGGATTATGGCTGGATGCCTTTCTGACACCCCGTGATGGGACTGAAGCTGAGACTCCTGACTAGGAGACACACTCTACCGCTGAGCTAATGTGGCCCGATAGCATTAAACCAGAAAACGTCTTCTTAAAAAGTAGGAAAGGATTTCAAATTGCGACCACTGGGGTTTTTTTCAGTGCCTTAATATCTGGAATGACAAACTGTGTAGACATTTCGGATTCCACCTAAGACCATTCCCCCCATCTCACCTGGAATTTGAGGTATCGTATCCAGCTTTTTGCCCATGGCACTGAATGTTTTAGCAATTCCTGCCCTCTTCACCCAAAACCGGGCAGGTTCATGCCCCAGAACTTGTCACTCATCTTGAGTGATTGCTTTGAAACACCATCTAGCCACAGGCAACCAGCTTGTGAAACCCACTCACCATAGGAGTCTTTCCACAGGATTGGAAAGATATTCACATAAGTTTCTGGTGTAGAAGTTAACATGGTACTTTTACAACTATTAAGGTTAGAGCAGCACGTAAGAGGGGTGTTTATTAAATGGCCTTTGTTTGACATTTGACTGTGACACCTCTGCCTGGTCTGCTAACATACTATGAATAGGATTGCTTTTGGAACAATGCAGGACCAGTAGTTTGCTACTTAGAAAATATGAACTATACAGCTCAGATATGTGTTGCTTCTTGGAAGAAGAAGCATTAGCTTTATTTATTTGTCACTGTACATACGTGAAATGACATTTGTTCTCTTCATTTAACCCATCCTATTCTATAGGAGCAGATAACAGCTGCAGTGCCCGGGGAGCAGTTTGGGGTTCTGTGTCTTGCTCAAGGGGATTTTGATACACTCTCTGAAGGAGCCGGGGATTGAATCAGCAATCATCCGACTAGTGATTTATGGAAGGCGGGGTGATGGGCTTGCCTTTTTTCTGAAAACCCAGGCTGGACTTCTGGGCCTGCTCATCACCATTTGAGAAACATTTCTTCATTTCTCTCTGAGGGTGCGACTACATCCAAATTATGAGCACTATCTATTTACATGCACTTGTTGGTGCCCTGCAATTTAACACAAGTTTAGCCCACTTTTTATATTTTTTAGCCAGCTATGTTCTCTACCAAACCGAGGGTAGATACATCGTTAGGAGGCCTTCCAAAGTCTCGCCCTTGAATGAGGCAGGTTCCCTGCCAAAGCCGGATTCTAGCCATACTAACCATTCTGACTGGGAGCGGCTCGAATCAGTGCTCACTTCCATGAAAGGTCATATATGCACAGGAATTGATTTACTGGCCTCAGACCTTTGCTCAGAGATTATTTTAGTAAAGCAAGAACTGTAATATACAGTCGGAGCTCTATGACAGATGCTAAACTTCCATGAACAAAGCGTATATAAGCCGGAGCATGCATGCACAGACAACAGAAGCCAGCTGTCCAAGCTGGACTCAACAGGGGACTTCCTGTAAGGCCAGGTGAAACTACTGACTGACAAATGTGATGACTTAGAAGGAGGGTTGAGAGGAAATAATATTGGCCTGATTGGAGTTCCAGAAGGTTTGTAGGGTCTTCGCCTCACTGACTTTATTGCAAACCCGTTAAGTGACACTTTGAAGTTAGAAGAGCTGCCGTTACTTGACCGAGCCCACCGCTCTCTCTAGACAAAGCCCAAGGAGGGGTAAGCACCCTATTCTTTCATCATCAGGATCCACTTCTTCCATGTCCACAATGAAATTCTGTGACATATGGGTGAGGTCGACCAGGCCTCCTCACTCCTGTACAGGGGAGAAAAGTTTTCACTGTGACTACACTGCCTCCATCTCCACTAAGTGTGCAGGCTTTGCAGGATTGTCCTGGTACTTAGTTTGGTCTTCTATTCCCAGCTCTGCTGGAGATAACGTTATCAGGCGGATTGGCAGACACACTCAATGATCCAGACTCAGCCATGGACTTTAACACATGTATTAAAAAGTCAGTCACCCCTCATTGCTGTGGGCTGGCGGTAGATATTTTCCTTTTTTCTTTCTTGGTGCCAACAGTATGGTGTATAACTCCATCCATCCATCATCAAACGCTTATCTGAAGTCGGGTTGCGGGGGAACTGGAGCCTATCTCAGCTCTCATTGGGCGAAAGGCAGGGATACTCCCTGGAAAGGGTCAGCAGTCCATCACAGGGCAGAGCAATAAGGGAAACAGTGTCTTGCTCAAAGACACTTAGACATACCTCTCTGCAGGTGCTGGGCTCAAACCTGCAACCTTCCAATTACCAGACTTTACCCCGTGAACCATGCCGCCACTGCTGCATAACTCTTGTTTATAAAGTAATCTTAAAGTATGAGATCTATGTTGTCATTCATCAAACTTGAATGGGTGATTTAATTTTCAAATCATCACAATTAACTGAGTGATCTGTTGTGTCACCTCTTCAATGGAACTTTGGTTTTACATTAGCAGAGAGCTTAGACAGACAATAGGGAGGTGCTTGTGCAAGGGGGGGTGCTTGTCTGTTGTTCACTTGTTGCATATTCTTTATTTTACTATAACTTGCTTGTCACTGGATCACCTTACTCAAATGTGTATTATAGCTATTCATTGATTGTAGAATACACTCATACACACATTCATTTAAAAACCAGAATGGGATTTGCCTCAACCCAGCTCATCTCTCAGTCTGGGAAGGGGTTAAAACTTGTAAATGGAACTATAGAGGTATAAATCAGCCAACAAAGTGTCGTAAAGTTTATTTACAAGCACTTATCATTTATCTCTAGGAGACCCACTTAAAACCATCAGATCTCGCATGGCTGCATTGCAAACTGGGCTGGTCAGGTGTATCTTTCCTCTTTCCAGGGGAAGTCCAGAGGTATTGCGATTTCAATTCTGAAGTCTTTGAACTTTGCTTGTTGTGACATTGTTTCTGAAGCTAATGGGCGAAAGGTTACTGTAACTGGTCATTCATATAAAACTCCTGTGGCTTTTGTTAACATTTGTGGCCCTAACTGGACAATTAGGGGGCAGCATAGCTCAGTGGGTAGAGCGGTCGTCTGTCAATCGGAAGGTTGCAGGATCGATCCCCGGTCCTGCATACAGCATGTTGAGGTGTCCTTGAGCAAGACACTTAACCCCTAACTGCTCCCCGAGCACCATATGTTGGCAGCTCACTGCTCCTATACAATAGGTTGGGTCAAAAATGCAGAGAAATCCAAATTTCCCCTTGCGGGACTGATAAGGGAATCATTATTATTATTATTATTATTATTATTACTTTTCCACTTAGTAATTTCTAAACTAACCAACATGTCCACATATTTCCCTATAAGTGGTGGCGACTTTAACTGTTAGATTAATCCAGTATTACATTGATCCTATAGAAATATGAGGCCTTCCCACTCAGCAAAAAAACACTCGTTCCTTTACAGATGACATGTCTGTGTTGGAGCCCTGTTGTTTTTTTCAACCCTTCAGGGAGGGCATCCTCTTTTTTCCCCCCTCACGTTCACCATACTTTCACACGCTTCAACTACTTTCTGGTGGATAATCGCCTCTCACCATCAGTACATTCTTGCTTATATGATGCTATCGGGATTCCAGACTATCCTCCTGTCATATTGGAAACACAATTTAAATAGTATGGTTTTGCACATCCCCTTGGCACCATATATACACTAGCTGTCCAGTAAAGATTTTTGTGAGCTTTATCTCACAATAAATCAACTTTTTTTCTATCACTAAATAAACCCCCGGATGTCTCTGTATCTGTGCTCTGGGAGGCTCTGAAGGCTTTTTTTATGAGGGGGAAATTATCTCATTTTCAAGTTATGAAGTTAAACTTAGGAAAAAGAAAGTATCTGAAGTGAGTCAACAGATAATTCAGCTTGACAATATCTATGCTGCTCCCCCGTCACCTGAGATTGTGGTTTTTACTGAAAGCAGAGTATGATAGTTTTGCTTCTGTTCAAGTTTAAGACCTTTTAATTAAATCTAGATCCGTGTACTCTGACTATGGAGATAAAGCAAGTCAGTTGCTAGCCAACTATTTACGATATATATCATCCACTCTTCAGATTCCACAAATTCAGACCCCCATCCGGTGTTACAGCAGATCCAAATTAATAATGGAACACATCAGAAAGTCCTCTGTGTCTCTGTAGTCATCTGAACATGTCATTTGCCCCTCTGTCAGTCATTATTGCCAAGCTGAGACAAGCAGCTTTTTCCATGTAGCTGAAGAAATGTCCAGGACCACACAACATTCCCAATAGAATGTTTCAGGAAATTCTTCGATAGCCATTCATCCATCCATTGTCAAGCACTCGTCCATCATTGATAAATTAGCTCTAACCCTAATTGATTTGTTATATGATTGATGATTAAATGATTAGTTAAATTCATGTCAAGATAAAAAACAGACCTCTCAGATGTTCCTCTTCTATTCTGAGGAGGCTCTAAGGTATCTTTTTCAACCCCTCTACTTCAGCCCCACCAGAGATTTCAATTTCATTGGGTGTAGAAAAAGCTTTTGACTGACAGTAGTGAGGTTAGATTTTCTATACTGAACAGAAGTTCAGTTTTAGGGATGCATTTATTTCTTGGGTGAGGCTGCTGGACACTTTGTCCGAGGCATCTATTAGAACCAATAACACCCAGTTCCAACCATTTCTGTGCCGCTGCTTTACTCGGCAGGGCTGTCCATTGAGTCCCATCTTTTCACCATTGCCATCAAGTCGCTTCCTGTGGCTCCCTGGTCACATCCACGTTACTCAGATATGTTGTTGAACATAGTGTTCTGCTTTACATGATCAATCTCAGACCCCGCATTATCAGTTCCAACTGATCTCGACATATTTACCTCTTTTGCCCATGTAAGTCTTGGCCATATACAAATTTAATCTGGCCAAAAGTGAGATAATACCACCAAATATGGCTGCATAATTTTCCATTTAAGGTTGTCTCGGATAGTATTGTATACTTGGGCATCCAGTTTACACTCTACACTGAAGATTTATTTAAATCTAACGCTCTCCTATTAATTCCTAAGGCACTGGATAATTTTGGATGCTGGTCTTTGTTAAATTTATCCCCAGTTGTCTGGATCAATGCTATTGAAACGAATACCTTCCAAAAGTTTTCCTATTTCTTCCAATGTCTACCTATTTTTTTCCATAATCATTATTTTGTAAGATTGATAAATTAATGTTTGAATTCATCTGGAACAGGACGATTCCAAGACTGTGTAAGACATTGCTTCAGAGGCCAATACCTCACAGGGGGTTTAACGTTGCCAAATTTGAGATGTTACTACTGGGCCTCTAACTCGAGAGCAATTCAGTTCTGGCTTCATCTGAAGAGCTCCCATTCTCCCCCTGCATGGATAAAAATGGAATCCCCTCTTCTAGACTAGTCTCCATATTCTCTGTTCGTGCTCCCCTGAATTTCTCAGTCTATCCCTACTCAAAATATATAATAGTTGAATCATTGGTAAGGATATGGAAACAATTCAAGTGATATTCTGGCCTTCAGACCCTCTCTGTCCTTACTCCATTTGCAGCAAATCCATTACCCCCCCTTCTTTAATAGATGTTACATTTTCTTCCTAGCATGCTTGTGGTATTAAAATAACCAAAAACCTATAAGATGATAACATATTCTCATCTTTCCTTCAACTCTCAGAGAAGTTTAATCTTCCTGAACATCATTTTTTAGCTACTTACAGGCTTGTAGTTTTGTTAGAAATTCTTGGCATAGTTCTCTTAATTTACCAGCAGCTACCATTTTTGACCCCTTCTTAACCCCACTACCCACTGTCAAGGGCATAATCTCTATTTTGTATAGTCATCCACTCTCTAAATCCCATCTCACTTCACACTATTAAAACGCTATGGGAGAATGATTTACATTTTGAAATTGAAGATGATGTATGGGATGAGTGTTTGCAGCCGGCTCACTCCTCCTCCATCTCTGCTAGGCACGGGTTGCTACAGTGTAAGGTTCTTCACTGCTATCACTTAACTGAGGTTAGACTGTCAAGAATGTATGAGGATGTTGATCCTGTCAGTGATAGATGCCATCAATCTCCAGCCACCTATATCCATCTGTTTTGGAAGTGCCCCTCTTTGCATAACTTTTGGTTGGAAATGTTCAATACAGCCTCACAGGTCATTTCTGTCTCTGTCAGACCATCAGCAACCGCTGCCTTATTTGGTGTCACCCTCACAGCTGCAATATCAAATCATATGAAGAACTTTATAGCTTTGGTAACTGTTGGCTAGCTGCCTCGTTCTTGTCTATTGGTAATCCCCTCTCCATCTAGCCATCAGTCTTGCATTAGAGATATCTTCCACTTTGTTTATATGGAAAGAATTAGGTGTACACTGAGAGGATCAGCCATTAGTTTTCAGAAAATGCCTCCCCCCTTTTTTTGCATACCCTCATAAACTTAACCTTTGCTACCATGCTACACTGACACACTCTCAGACCATTTTTAATTTCCCTACCTAATTTATTGAAATGATTCATTTTGTGTTTAACTGTCGCGTACTCACATATGTGTAAGTGGATGTGTGAATGTTCTTGGATGCTTGCTATGGTATGTGGATTCATTTTTATATAGTGCTTTTCTATTCTAGCAACCACTCAAAGTGCTTTACAATGTAAACTCCATTCACATATATTGAGCATGGGGGATTAAGGCCGGATGCCCGTTTCCTGAGGCCTCCCGGCGGCATCGAACCCGCTACGCCCGAGTCGGAAGTGCACGCTCTATCGCTGAGCCACTGTAGCCATGTAACTACACAGTTTCTGAGTTCTCACAGGGCATCAGTTTATTTTCCTCTTTTGTGTTTTCTAACTTGTTTACTGTCTCTTATGGATGTTCTGTTTCTTTTCTTTCCGATGTTTTCCAACTACTTAAAGCCTCATTTGAAACTCAGTATACTGTTGTCATGTTATCCGTCTGGAAACCCCATTCAATAAGTTGGATTTTTTTTTCTGGGGGGGTGACTCAACTGTCTTTGCCACTATCATGCTCAACCTTCTTGACTTATTCAGACACTGTTGTATCTGAAGGGAGACATCACAGGTTAGGCTTGTGTGGAATTTAGAATTGGGCTACGACTAAACTTTTGCTCACCTTTAACATGGACGTGTCATTGAGTTTAGATCAATTCCACACAAATAAGCTTATTATAAGTGTTTCTCTTTCAGCAAGAGTTGAACACAAGCACCGCTGTGTATCTGTCCCCTCCGTTTCCTAGATTCTTCACTACCTGAGGCTACGAGATAGAATTGTTGGTTAAACGCTTCACTAGGCAGTTCTCTGAAGAAGCATTTCTATGTGCATTTATCTGTACCTACTGCATTTCATGGAGTATGACTCTTACTTACATAGCTTCGCAAAAGGCGAGCTCGGACTCCCAAGAAACATACACAGTGAGGGTAAACCATAATGTCCCTTTTATGGATGCGAAAGACCTATGAAGGATCTCAAGGGCACCAATTAACTGATCAACCTTTTCACAATGGAGATGAATTCTCAAGCTGCAGAGAAAAATAACATTGGTTTTCTTGGTATCTTAGAAACTGCTATAGCAGCCATTGATGTTTTCTGCCCTCACAATACAAGAGCAATAGCTTGCACCTTGATACTCACAAACACCTACATCTTTGAGAAATGATCAGAATTACTCACTCAATAATTTAGGAAACAACGCATTCCTTGGCATTCTCTCAGAACTTCATGCTTTCAGCGGGCAGTCTTGTCAGTTGTTGATAGCTATGAATAAGCCAGCATTCATGGGACTTTTTTGTGGTGGGCAATGCCGGGCAATCATGTATCATGCATTACTGCTTTGCTATACATTTCAAGTTGCAGGGCTGCTGAAGTTTTCCAATTAGAGCGAATGTGGAGAAATCAGGTATTGAACAGATAAATAGTTTGTGTACTTCAGTGAAAAGTTTTACATCTCGCACTTCTGCGCTAATCTCCAGGTCAAGTGGGTCTTTATTTTCAATTCATATGAATGAGAGCTAAGATAGGCTCCAGCATGACTCGGTGACCCTACTTCGGTTAAATGGTTGATGATGAATAGGTGGATGGATTTTAAAGGCTTTCTTTTTTTTTTAGAACAACTTGTAGCTGATTGGATTTAGCTCTTTTGCTGTGACTGTTACAGAAGCCCTGAGAGGCAAATGAGAGGGAAAAAAAACATTTTTCTAAGTCTGATCTAGATTGTTTTTCTCCCATCTTCCTTATTTAAGAGCAAGTGACAACGGTTTAGCCAGGATAATCTTTTGAAGGTTCTTATTTTTTTAAACTGTAACAATGGGAAAAAAAAAGTTTTGCCAGTTGAAAATTCAAAAAAGTTTTGCGATGATCTTTTTCTAAGTTACATTCTTTTCATATGTGACAAGTTAAACAAAAGTTATTTCAGGTGTTTTTGTTACTCTTTTAGGATCATTTTTCTACGTGATAATTGTTGTAATGCACATTTCAGCCGTACAATTTTGTTTTCATCTGTGAAGAGGTGGGAAAAAAGTTTTGGCAGGAGAATTTTTTACTTGGTAATCAGGAGAAATTTCCCAAGTGTTTGGGGGACCAGTGTTAACTCAGCGGTAGAGTGCAGACGTCGGGAACTGAACCAGAGTCAACAGGTTCAAACCCATCACGTGACATCAGGAAGGGCATCCCACCTTAATCCCCCATGCTCCATCTAAGTCCATGTCCACCCTGACAATGTGGCAACTAATTGTGACACAACACATACAAAATGATTAAAAAATCTGTTTTTACACGTCACAATTGGTCCCCATTTTGTGAGGTTGGATATGGACCTAGATGGAGCATGGGGGATTAAGGCTGGATACCTTTCCTGATGCCCCGTGGTGGGATCGAACCTAAGATGTTTGGCTTGTCAGTTCCAGACGCACACACTCTACCGCTGAGCTACTGCGGCCCCCACTTTAAAAAATATCCTGACAAAAAATAATAATTCTAACTGCCAAAACTTTTTCTTAACCTGTTTTCACAGATGGAAAAAAAATCAACTTGAAGAATATTTCCTAGAAAAACTTCTTTTTCACCTGCTCTTAAGTCATAAACACAGGGGAGAAAACGATTTGTATCTAACAAAAAAAGAGAAAAGGATCACCAGGTATTTTCTATCCCTCATTCGCCTCTCAGGGCTTCGACACCTACTATGCACATTTTTTAGGATGTGAAAGTATGTCCTTGGAAAAGTCGGTGTTACCCATGAAAATTCGCAGAATCTGCCACGAGGATTAAAACACGGGTTTTGTTATTATTTACCATCGGTTCAAGGTTCACCTGTGAGGTACCTTCTTTCCCTGTTACCATGTTTCACCAAAAGCCAACTTTCTCAAAATGCACAGACATTCTATACATCTCCCTGAGCTAATGCATCAGCATACAACATTAGTTGACTCGCATAAACTCCCCTCTTGTTTGGGAGCTATCCCCTTAAAGTTTTTTCTTCTTTTTCACTCAAAAGCTGCAATTTGAAATGTATTACATTCCAATTAAAACTCCTTGCCACCCTTGACTTTGCCCTCTCGGCAAAATTTCAAGTTCTGAAAACTGGACCCATGAAACAAGACAAGGAGGGAAAACTTTGGTAAAAAGGCAGATTTAGGGGGGGGGAGACCTCAGAGCAGAGTTTATTCTCGTGTCTGATCACCAGTAACAGCTTTCCATTGTCAGCTTCAACAGGCATTTGCTTGATACTCCATCAGCATTAGAACACATAGTCATTCAAGATGATCATTGCCAATCAGATCGTGTTATGGTATTTGTGCATGTGGTATATTCATGTAGCCGACTTGTGTTGAGATGCCCTCTTTGAAATGTCTCCCAGATCTCTCAATCATTTTTCTGTCCATTTGTTTCTTTAGCTTATTTTTCTTCCATTTGTTGCAGAGAGCACATCTGTTGGACAACACAGAGAAGCTGGAAAGGTCATCGCGGAGACTGGAGGCCGGTTACCAGATAGCAGTAGAGACCGGTATGTATTCTGTTTTGGATTGGATCATATGGGGGGGGGTGCAAGATAGTAGTGGGGATGAGTGAGCAACAGCAAATTGTCTTTCTCATATGTGATATATATGGTGGTGATGGTGTGTGATTGTGTATGTGTGTGGGGATGTGTGATGTGGGGTGGTGGTGGAAAAATAATAAAAAAAGCCCTCTCGCCTTGACGACGGGTGACATTTTCAGGAGCACATCAAAGGCG
>OMLC01057161.1:3404-15895 GCA_900302585.1 Regalecus glesne
CCATATCGGTCCGGCTGTCACTCGCGAACAACTTTGCTGCTACTTTAAAATGAGTTCCTATTGTTTTTTTTTGGGGGGGGGTGTTTTTTTTGTTGGTTCTTTTTCTTAATTACTCACATGCTGATGTATGCTTGCAAACTCACACACTCTGTCTGTTCTATTCTCTCATTATATTCAGTGCACTGCATGGACACCGATCAATGGCATCCAGGCCCCTTAACAAGCCGCACTACTTCCCCACCTTCTTTAATGCAAATCAGGGTATTGGCTACAAATCTCCTATCAAGTGAGTGCCTCCTTAATGGAGTAGTTAGGCTGATGCTCGGCCTGTGTTTGTCTCGGAAGATTGCCTTTCACTGACCCGCCACCCTCATAGAAGCCGGGTATAGGTAGAGCTGGCTCCAATTAGTAAGGGTGAAGGGAGGGTGGGGAAAGCTGGAGAGAAGGTGGCGGTGGGAGTGAGGTGATGTAATGAGTTGACAGCTGGGGTAAAGAGGTCACGGCGGTGTGTGGGTGAGGTCAAAGAGAGGGTTAGGAGAATAACGGGGGGATGTATACACACTGTTAACCCCTTAAGGGGAGGGCTGTTTGATTAAGGAAAACAAAGAAACTCCAATCAGCCTGTGCAGGTAGGGATAAAGGCACGGGGCACTGGGCTATGTGGGCACAGCAATTTCCATTTACATGTGTTGGGTTTTTTCTGTCCTGTCGTGAAAACACAAAAGCAATCAATATTGCATGTTTTAACCCATGTGGTGAATGTAAAACAGGCCTGCGGTCGCTTTTTTGGGGTGCTGAATAACGAGAGAGAGAGGGGGGGGTCGAGGGAGGGAGGGAAGAAAGCCAATGCGTTAGAGCTCTCTTTAACTGTGGCACGGCTCCACGCAGCATAAGCCAGAGCTCACACAAATAAAACAGTCAACATGGCAGACACGGTGAGCAGGAAGACTATTCACTAACATATTTACAGCACTAATGACTTACCATGATAGACCTTCCTTCAGCATGTCATCATTCTCACCGTCACTCTCATTCACTCTCTACAAGCCTCTCTGTCTTTCCTGTCCTCTCTTGTCATTAGCTACAGAGAACCTCCCGCAGGCCTGTCACTATGGTGATCTTAGGGTTTAGGCCTGGGATGCCGACGACCATTCCCCTGAAATCTCATTGGCCACCCCAGATCTGGTACGGGGTCGGTCGAGTTCATCAATGCAGGTTCTGTTTTGTATATAGTATGAGGTCCATGCTCGCTCAGTAGTGGAGGAGGGGCATCTGGTGGCAATCCTCCACAGTACGTCTGGCTCTGTGTCCACCCCCGCAACCATCGTGACACATAAAAACTGACCATTATTACTTAAGTAAGAACCATCTCATGTTCATATTTCATATTTTATTGCATGTTTAAATATGCATATTCAGAGCAAATTGCATTCAAACAGAATGACGAATGGACTTTTTATATATTGCTCTGTTCCAGTCTACTAACCACTCAAAGTATATGCTGCAAAGGCTTTGATTTTGATAGTTTAAAAAAAATTGCTCTTTAGATAAATAGAGAATACTTGGGCCCATTGTTGAGACCTCCTACGTTTTCTCTTTGATATTCAAAGGGGCTGTCAATTAAGGAGTCCCAGACCACCGTCACCCCTATTTTTCACACATTGATTCTAACCCAATTTGATATTGCTTCAGAGTAAATTGATTGATTGAATGAAATTATTTACATTTACCCCAGGGATATTATGATAATATCCATAATGAAAAGAGTCTAGAGATATTCTATGCAGGCAGCGATGTTCATTTTACAATTGGTCCCCACACTGTTGGGTTTGGCAAACATTTATGTGGAGCTTGGGGGATTCCTAAGGTGAGTTCTCTATTGCTGAGCTACCGTAGCCCCCTTAGAGATATTCTATTCTCTTCTATTCTCTTCTATTCTCTTCTCTTCTATTCTATTCTCTTCTATTCTCTTCTATTCTCTTCTATTCTATTCTATTCTATTCTATTCTATAATATCATTTTATTATCCATTCTACGTCATCATCTTTGTATTCTATAAAGTTTCTTCTAAATAAAAGGACATATAATATTAAAAGGTTCATCCTTAAAACAGAAAAGTCAAAGCCAGTCATAGCTATCAAAGCAGTGAAAAGAAAGCCCAGTTGTACTCATTACCACGGAATGTGTGGTATCACTCTATTGTTTATAAGGGTGGGGATGCTGTAGTCAGTTCAGACTGAAGATGTCACCTGTTTGAGAGAAGAAACGTTTCTGAATAAACTTCTGATCCAGTTGAACCGATTCACCTTTTATGTGATAAGTGGAAATGCATCGCCATCTTTTTCACACATTCAAAATCTGAATCATATCTTATATATATATATACTGACACGTTGTAGCTACGTAGAACTAAAGAGGAAGATCACCATCCAATCACCAGTCAATGCGCCTGATCGGAGTTTGCTACCAATAATGAGAAAGCGCGAAGAAGAAATACGTGACGCAGGAAGAGCGTTTAATTGATGAGGAAGCTCCGTGATTGTTGAACGACGTCGATGTCGCTTGGCTTTATGTCTTCTTGATCGGTAAGTAACAAAGCTAGACTACTTTTTTTCATTTTAGTACTGAGATTGGCGTTTCTAGTTCACAGCGTAGATGTTTCTTGTTTTCAGTAGCCAGGCTGCTAGCCCCTAGTCATGTTGTTAATGTTTCCGCTAGCTAATGCTAACAGACAGATAACGAAACATGGCTGTTAGCTTTTGCAGCTAGCATGAATTGTGTTGCTAACACCCTGAAACAGCCATCTTTGATCAACTTGTCTAAAAATGAAAAAAAAATCATGTGGTTGCCACTCCAAAGTGAGCTTTGAGATTCCTGTGTTTTATATGCTGCAGTTTGTCATATTTGCTAAATAGTTCCCAAATTCAATATAACATTAGGACAATTTCACGTCGGCAAATGTTTGTCTAAATGGAAATGTGAAAAGAAATGAACGTGTAGCCTGTGTTTGGAGTTAATTGATTCCGAGGTAAATCAATGTTGTTTGTCTCTGTGTCTAATAATAATGCCACTTTGAAATGCCTGAGGGAGAAACATTGACAAGATTTTCACTTTCAAGACAACGTTGTAATATATAAATCAGAACGTTTCTCAATAAACTTCTGATCCAGCTGAACAGATTCACCTTTTTTATGATTTCCCTACCTGGATTATTGAGCATGCATCAAGAAACATAAATCAGAAGTTTTGATGGGGCATTCAGAATTAAGATTTAGGCATAGCATAGCTATATTCTTGTACTCTGTAATTGTCATTGCCTTAACTTGGCATTTGTTGATAGTGTGAAGACTGTCCCGGAGGCTAATTGCTTCTTTTCAGTGCTGTAGAAGCTTTGTGTGTTCACCAGGAGAGGCTGGGTGTGCAAAGAGAAATGTATGGAGGTCAGTCAAGGGAGTTGCAGAAGCTCAGTGATAAGAGATGGGCACGTAGATACTTGGCCTGCAGGAATCCAATGGAACGATTACTGGTTGTATTTCAGTTTCTGTCTGACATTGATTTGTTTCCAATGCTATTTCTTTTTTATGTAGTATTTATTGCAAACCCGAACAATAATAGACATCAATAGATGTATATGGCAAGGGTTTAGGGGTTAATAAATGATGGAATGGCAAAACTAAAGGTTCAGCAGTTCAGACAATTGTACCATTTAAACACCTTGAGAGTGTCTCAGGCTTAGGGGTTTGTGAAGTGCTGCTGCCATATGAGTTAGCTGTTAGGCTTGCTACAGTGAACACTGCTCTGTACAAATTTGAGTTATGTTTTATTTTTCCCATTAATAATTGTAACCAGGCAGAGCATTATTGGAGTATGTTAGAGGGACATCTTAGGTTGGAGACAGTGCAGAGACTAAGTAAGAGAGGCAAGACTGAGATGGTTTGGACATGTGTGGAGGAGAGATGCAGGGTATAGTGAGAGAAAGATGCTAAATATGGAGTTGCCAGGCAATAGGAAAAGAGGAAGACCAAAGAGGAGGTATATGGATGTGGTGAGGGAGGACATGCAGGTGGGTGGTGTGACAGAGGAAGATGCAGAGGACAGAAAGAGACGGAGATGGATGATTCACTGTGGCGACCCGTAATGGGAGTAGCAGAAAAAGAAGCGTGCGTTTCAATTTATTTTATATTATTTTACTCCCTATAACAACAATGTCTTGCTAGATTCCTACTGAATTCCCAAAACGTGCAATGCACATGGCTATTAAAGAACTTCTGATGAGGTGTGCATGTATGTGTGGTAGAGCATGCGTCCGGGCCTCTTGTGTTCTTGGGAAGAGATGTTGCACTGTGTGGACTTGTGGCAAAGTTTCAGGGATTTTTTTTAGTAGAAGCTGCTGTGGTCGTCTATTGAACGGGCTAATTCTGTCTGTCAATAATAAAACAAATGTTGCGGCCAGGAAAACAACTTTGTAGAACTGAGTAAATCCCCAGTGTCGGAAACGTCACAAGCTCTCTGTTGGAATCTGTGTCCTCATAGTACAGACACACAACACACACATGGTTCCTCTTCCCTTCTCTTACACACATAGAACACACACCCCATACACACACACACACACACTAAGAAGATTTGACAGCATGTACTCCCACTATATGCTTTTATGCTTCACTGACACTGATGGAAAAAAGCACATGGGCAGGGATTTGCCCTGTGAAAATGACACATGGGGGCTGGGGACAGGAAGAGCTTTGGGGAAAATGCTGCTATGATACACACTGTTGACATGCAGTCCAAGTGTCTCAGCATTGTGTCACATGTTTCAACAGCCGATTTATAGACAGGGGCAGGAAGTGAGAACTGGGTCAGCTCATTACAAACATCTGGCGGGGGGTGTGTGTGAGAGCTGCTTTACTGATACAAGGAGGCCGGCTGTCTTGGACAGGTCATCCAAGGGAATACAGCTGGGTCTTAATTATAAGGGGTTCCACTGGAATCAGAATAAGGTTGGGTGTGTCCATAGAGGAGGGATCTACTGTTCCTTGTGTATTATACATCTAAACGATGAACTTCACAATCCATGTGGGATGTATTAAACTGATTTAATTGCGTCTTTCCTTCCCACCTGACCCTAGAAGGATCATTGGTAGGGTCCTTTATTTCGGTTTGAGTGAAATTACCCTTTGAAACACCACTAGAGTTTTCTATTATCCTGGCATCTAATCCCAGTCTCTTTACCAGCTCACTACCCACTGCTGGCCTTCCTGTAATCCCCAAGTCTGGTATATTGCCAGGGCAACACACTATGGGGTGCAAACTGCCCATAGGCATAGATTCTGAACCAGTTTATTTTCCCACTGCTCCTAATCTCAGTCCGTGGGGCGAAAATCCCCAAAACTGACTTCAGGTCAGTATCAAAGTAAGATTTGTTGTTTTTGATTTCTGCTGCCAGCTCCTGTAAATCCTGGGTTATGCACAGCAGACATGGCCCATGACGCCGCAGGGAATCGGTGTGGGTATAGGTAATATGGACGTGCTGTCATGATTTATCAGTATGAATTCCAGTGACAATGCAATATCCAAGGTCAAAGTGATTCAGTGCTGCAGCGGCCTGCATCATTACCTCCAGGCATCAGTGTCCAGCCACATTTCTCCTTCCAATTCCACCCCCTTCTCCCCCTTTTACGCTAATGAAAGATACACTTTCTAAAACTATAAAGAGAAAGTTCCTTTATCTACACTTCAGGACCTCGTTGCAGGATGCAAGATGGCTGCCATTTAGCAGGGACAGCTGGTGAGGCAGAGTGTCACTGAGCGGATCTCTGTTCTTTCCTTGAGCAGCCAGCAGGGAAGATACCGGCCTAGTATACTCTGCCATTAGCAGTTCAAGACTTTAGAAGAGCCTGTGGCCATGGGTCAGCCAATGCACTGAGAGTAAGTGTCCCCTGATGTACTGTTGACATGCATATGAGATATTTCTTTATTAGTCCCACAAGGGCAAATCTGCAGTGTTACAAAGGAGCAAAGTGGAAAGCTGAACCGAGGCATTAAAATAATAATAAAAACAACAGTAAAGAGATTTACGGTTATGGCTGGGGTTATTTTGATACGAGTAAGGATATGATCAATACTACCCTTGTAACAGGGACTGTCAAATATCTATTGTTAAAAACGATTACTAGTCCTCATACAAATGGCGGTGACTTTGTGTTAGGTGGGTGTGGAATTGAACGTGGTGGGGAACAGGGGCCATCCAGCGTGTAGGTGATCGACTGGGCCCAGGCAGGGTAATCGATACTGCTGTGGGCAAGACCGTGATATACCTCGCTTATGAGTCTCTATGTCTTTTGGGCATTGGCATAACGGAGCAGATCATATTTCCAACCAAACACTCACACACAAATGTACACAAGAGAGGCAGACAGCCATTTGCACATACTCCAGCCAAATAGTCAGCCAAGCACACACAATGCAGTAGACATTGAAGAGGAACATTTAATCTTCCTCAGATTCAATGTCTTGGCTTTTCATACTGAGATGTAAAAAGGCCAGGCAAGAAAACCACCGTTGAAATAATGGTGCAGTTTAGAGATGTTTTTTTCCCCCCTCTTCTAGTCACTGTTGGGAACTTTGTTTTTCCTCGGCAGCTTGTTTAACAAGGCGCAGGCATTATTTCAATAGGACTGAGACGGTCTTTTACTCCGTTATTGGCCATTCAAAAGAGGCCAGATGGGATTATGTAATCACAAGCTTTATCAATATCAGAATAGTGTTGCGCTGCTGCTATTTGCAGAACCATAATACTAGACGAGGGAAAGCCTAATCCATTGTGCATTTACTGATAAATGATCACATTAGCTAATAGCCTCCCACTTACCCAGTCTTGGCGAAGTTGGTCCAGTAGGTCATGACGACGGCACTGAGCATCACATCATTCTTGGAGAAGTTGCAAGGGAACAAGTCAGTGGGACCAATCATTGGGATCCCAAAGACGTAGGGGACCTCGTCCCCATGGGCGGCGTCTGACCAGGCTGGCTTCATCAAGCTCTGACAGTGGTGGTAGAAGGCGTAGAAGTAGGTGGGTGACCCATAGCGGGCATGGAGGTCAGCTGTCACCACTGAAGGCTCCACCCACTGATGATCTGTGAAAAGAGCCACAAGGGTCTTCCGCCGGGTCTCTGGGTTGTCCCTGTCTGCCCAATCTGTGTACATGAACTTGATGGTCTCCCTCAGTGTATCCTTGCCCTCCGGGTATCCATATAGACTGTCCACAAAGTCAGACACAGAAAAATCAAAGTCATTGCCGGAGACGCCATCTTCAGAGTCAACCACGTTCTCCACAAAGCGCAGCCCCTCGCCCTGGTTGACGCCCAACATGATGTCGTAGTTCAGGAACTCGCCCTGCTCCATCAGAATCTCAGGGTCGTCGGGAATGACATCGCCATCGATAACTGGCCCGAAGGCCACGTGGTAGCGAGCGGGCTGAATGTCCTGCTCCACCAGCTCCCTCGAGCTCTTCTTTCTTAGGCAGTCCACCATATCCAGGGTGTCCAGGACATTACAGCCCACCTTCTCAGCCAGCAAGCGGGTGTATTTCACCGGCTGGTAGTTTACGGCCCAGCTAGAGAGGGCTGAACCACTCTGGATGATGGCTCTGTGAAACAAACCTATGAGAGAGGGATGAGAGAGAGAGAATGGTGTTAAGGTTGTTGGGCAATAGCGCAGTTGCTGTACAACATGGCAGCTGTTAATTTCACTCAAATATTCTATTGTGGCCATAATTAAAAGTGGCCTGTCAGCTATACGCTTGATAAGAGTAACAGAGGCCAGACAGAGTAAAACCTTGTTGCCACACAATGCAATGATGAAATCATGACTGTGATAATGACTGTGCAGATGGCCTGGTCTCACAGACGGCAAGCCGACAGAGGAAGGAATCAGCATTCTGTCTCTCATCTCCTGTCGTTCCATCTATCTCTATACACTCCCTCAGTAATGAACTCGGTGCCTGTCAGGAACGGATGCTGAAAATGCGGTAGTATAGATCATTGTTGCATGAAGCAAGAGACATGAGAAGCTGGCAAATCACACCCTCCACGCAAAAAAACCCTCCTCCATCTCTGAACTGAATTGTATTTAGTGCAAAATGCAGCTTATTCTGGTTTGATTCTGGTTCAATGTTTGAACTCTGCACCTTTGTCCTTCTAACATGCATGTGTGAGCCGAGCAACTTTAATTTGCCGAGGTTTAAATACTGCAAGAATGGGCGGTTAGTCTAGCTTAGTGGCGTGACCAGGTGTCGAGTGATTGGGAGGCTGCAGATTCGATCCCCGCACTTGCATAGAAGGGTTTCAAAGTGTCCTTAAGGAAGACACGGTTCCTCTGTGATGGACTGGTGACATGATCATGGGGTTTTCCTGCCTTTCGCTCTATAAATGCTGGGACAGGCTCCAGTTCCCTGCAACCTGAGTTGAGATTAAGCGGCTGATGATGGATGGATGAAATAACCCACTTGCTTTTAATTTGTTTTTACCGGTTGAGTTTGAAAATTGCATATAGAGAGGCATGCACACAAGTGTGCAGTGCACATAGGTATACAAAATCACACACATGCATGCAGGGATGAACCTCAGTATTGACTATCCCTGATGAGTTTAAAAGCTCATGATTCACTTCTACCTTAATGACCATTAAATACAACAGCATGCGGTGGGTGGACAGCTATAAATAAAACTCTACATTAGCAGCACAGCTTGAGCTGCAGACATTCACAGAATATAATAAAACCCAATAGCCCACTAAAACAATGGAAATGAGATAATAAAAACAATAATCACAGATTATAACAAGGACCCCCAGCAACATCCTAGCACCCATCCAACACCATACCAAGATGAGAACTCCGTAGTCTCACAGGGTGGACTCCACAAGTGGATTAAGTTTGGGTTGCAGCGAGGTGTGAGGAAAATTCAAAATTACTTTTAACCACAAGGTACTCATTCAAAATAATGAACACGGTTCCCTCTGCAATGATTTCATTGGCATACCTTTAATTATTTCCCTGCTCAACGTGACTAAAGATAGAGTCTTTCTGACAATTTTGACTCTGTTAGTTCTTCATATTACTGCCGTGCCCTCCGGTCCTTGCCATAAATGTGTCACACATCTGTCCCCGTGATGTATGGTCTTGAATCTGCAATAGGCGCTTTACAGTTTTAGACTTTCCCACTGTTCCATGACTTATCGATGGGAAAGGAAAGAAACATTATTTGGTGATTGTATTTTCACAATGAGGGGTGGCATAGCTCAGGAGATGGGATGGTCATCTGGTATTTGAAAGATTGGTGGTTTGAGCCTTGGTTCTCTCAGAAAGTTTGTCAAAGTGTCGTTTTTTCTGCTCTGCTTTCCACTTTGTTACCTTGTGAAATTGCAAATTTCCCCTTGTGGGACTAATAAAGGAATATCTTATCTTTAGCAAGACACTCAACTCTCCAAGCCCTGTGATGGAATGGTGGCCTGTCCAGGGTGTTCCCAATGAGCACTGGGATAGGCTCCTGCATGATTTTGGATAAGCGGTTGATTGATCGATGGATGGATGTATTACAATGAAACGTGTCCTCTCCATTCAACCCATCCTATTTTATAGGAACTGGGCAGTTGCAGCATCTGAGGAGCAGTTAGGGGTTCAGTGTCTTGGTCAGGGACACTTCAACACACTTTCTGAAGGAGCCGGGGATCGAACTAGTGATCTTTCGATTACTAGACGATCCTCTCTACCCCCTGAGCTAGTGCAGGAAGTAGCGGGTGCAAAGAAGTGGGATTAACATGATGCTCGCCAACCAGTCAATGGTTATTGATGGAGCCACGCATGTCAAAAATGTATGTCGCCTATTCATAGTGCTGTAGGACACTTTGGATTAATGTGTCCCCAAAACGGATTGCGCTTTATCACTGAGGCACATCACATGGCAACCTTAGAGTCGGGCCTCGGATGCAAGCAGAGACGCTTATAGCATCAGATTCACTAGGTGTTATTTCTGTATCTGTGTGGGTGGCTGTGTTCAGGCCTTTGTGTTTACAATGCAAACAGCTGATTTAAGTGTCATATATATCACTTTGGTGGTATTCATCAGAGGCAGCAGAGGACTAATATTTTTTGCCTGGCAAAGATGAAGTGTTCATTTACTCTGCTATTTACATTTTGTTGTTCCCAAGTAGTAAGTGGAATGAATGCGTTGAGGTCACCGAGCTGTAAAATACTTCCGTGGTAAATGTGCTTACTGGTATCTTCCACAGTTTTGCATATGAGCACATAATTGAATGGAAATGTGTAATTTTCATGTGGACAGTTAAGTTTTCAAAATATGCCTGAGCTCCAGTCCAGTGTTCTCTGTTTATCGTGTATGTGTGGTTGCAGATGGTGGCGTGAACTGACATGTGATGATTAAGCTCTGCTCTGTGTCTCGCACGTCTCATTCCTGGTGGATGAGACCATCCACAGTCTGTTGCCCCAGCGTTGCCCTATGAAGCTGTCCAGCGGTGGTGTATCTTTACAGGGTGGTAGCCTGCACTGTTTCCTAGGGAGAGGAAGCAGATGTCAAGGATTTCACCCACTTGAAAGCGTTAGGGGAGGGGGTGGCCAGGAGATGAAAGATGGCTACCCGGAGGCAGAGGGGGCGGGGGCTTAATCCTACCTACCCCTCCTTTCTCCTCCTCCCATGCCCTCCCTTCCCCTCCCCTCCCTCTTTAGTGGGATTGCTTCTCTCCACGTCTCAACTCAGATTGTGCCGTGCAAACAGCACTGGTCATGGCATGTGTGTCTGAGTGAGGGGGGGTGTGTGTCCTGAATCCCAATGCCGCCCACTGTGCCACAGCCCCTTTCTAAGTGCCTTTGATCAGAAGTTGCTGTAGAAAAACATTTGCCAGCCTAGTAGCTCCCATGATTGCCGAGGCGACTTGAGACACATACAGACATATATTGAATCATTTGGCCATAATTGAGGAGAGCAGAGGGAATTAAACCAACCTCGATCGCCTTTCCTTGCAGTTGTTTGTACCCAAGACCTGAAATGGCTAGATGCTGAGGAGCCCGGAGCTGGTTTGACACAATGAGATTTATCCCGAGCTCCGGGCTGATGAGGGGGAGGGTGGACGTCTAAGGGTTTACTATTGTTTATAGAGAAACGGATAAATCCAGTACACATGAGCTGCCACAGCATCCTATAAATACGAGACAGGGCTGCGTGTGATGAGCCCTGCTATGGTGGGAGCCTTGCTGGGGACGGTCGCACAGACGGGAGAGACGAGCACGGGGTCCCATCACCTGCTGAGGGAATCGGCTAATTGTCCACAATGGGAGCCAAAGTGTACGCACACGTGTGTGCATACGTGCGCGAGTGACTTTGAACCGTGCTGATGAGACGTGATGATGATGGATGGAGTGACAGGTGACATGCGTCATAATTTATGGAGGCTAACCATTTGTGACATGATTATGTCCTCAGCATCCAATACGATAACGGACCGGGGATCAATTCGAATTACAGCATCTTGTTGAATTGTAAGGAAACAGGAAAGACATCGCCCTGCATCTCGTCTCTGTATGTTTGGCTTTGTAAAGGCAACAGATAACCCCGTCTTTATCTGCCTGTGTTTGACACGCCAGACCTCGACACCCAAACTCTGAGCAGATCCATCAAACTATAGCTTTTCTGGCAGATTGAGGTCATACTGAATTATGACTGGAGCTCCGAGGTAATCACTCATCGGGTCCCCGCTAAAGTGCCACCGCACAGCTCTGCAACGGCCTCTGCACTGTGGTTTGCCGACCTCGACCGCGCTGCCCCCTCGACAGACACCCGTTAAATGGCCGTGCAGCGCTAGCCTGGATTGGCAGAATGGCGTGGAGATAATTCACCGCTGATATATAGAAAAAAAAAAGGGTTGACCTTGGGATGTGAAAACCACTGCATACGGTAGTAGTGCCTCATTCCACACAAGCATGCCCATGGAGATGTGCACTTATGCAAGATAATGGACGTTCAAAGGCCGTGATTTGTCTATGGACAACACGGGATTCTTTAAAACTGTTTGAGTTTTACTGGTGGGGCTGACTGATACCCAGCCCCTGTTTGTAATTGGTTTGTGAAGGCACAGATCATACTACAATCATTTTCATCTTTGAATCTCTTCTGTCTCTGGAGGACTGGAGAGACAGTGAAATGATACAGCTGTGCCTCAAATCATTAGTAAGATCTTTGTATTTGTATTGGGCTGGTTATCTGAAGGTTGGTCGTGCATGTATACTGGAGCCTATCCCAGGGCTCAGTGGGTGTAAGGAGGGGAAACGACCTGGACAGGTCACTATTCTATCACAGAGCTTGACGAGTTAGAGGTTTGAGTGTCTTGCTCAAGGGCACTTTGGGATGCTTTCTGTAGAGGTCAGGGGTCAAACCACCAGTCTTCCAAATACTAGACAACACCCTACCTCCTGAGCT
>OMLC01057162.1:0-10110 GCA_900302585.1 Regalecus glesne
ATCTATCTATCTATCTATCTATCTATCTATCTATCTGTCTGTCTGTCTGTCTGTCTGTCTGTCTGTCTGTCTGTCTGTCTGTCTGTCTGTCTGTCTGTCTGTCTATCGATCGGTCTGTCTGTCTGTCTGTCTGTCTGTCTGTCTGTCTGTCTGTCTGTCTATCAATCGGTCTGTCTGTCTGTCTGTCTGTCTGTCTGTCTGTCTGTCTGTCTGTCTAACCATCCTCCCACCCATCAGTGCCTTGGAATGCAGACACACACTCTCACTCACAAGCGGACATCGTCCGTAGGGGGGTTGGTGTGGGTGAAGATGTCGTCCATCACGAGGTGGCAGTGTGTTGGGGTATTTTTTGTATGAAAGTGTGTCATTGTCTGCATCAGACACAATAGCCCACGGTGAGGGTCACATGACATCAGTAATAAACCAATGGTGATGGTTGTCATTAGCTGGCCATCGTGGTGCTTTAGGTGGGCTCAAAAGGGTGCTGTGTTGTGAAGATAGGGGTAAACTGTGTCATCCCCCCACAGCACGTCACTGACCAGAGACCTGGCATCAGTAATAACCCATGTGCCTCGGCTGATTCCTTCTTGCTGTGTTTTTCCCATTGCACAACTCTGCAGAATCCATGTGAACCAGCACAGAGATGAAGCAGTCAGACCAGCTTTCCATGATTTAAGATCCATTCTCCTATTTTCATTTTCCAGAGGAAGTGGGTTGTGAGTGTGCACAGAGAGTCCTGTGAAGGATGGGCGGCCCCTCTCTCACTGTCCCTTTAGACCCCTCCCCATTCCCCCGTTTCTGTTCCGTGTTCAGATTCTTCATCAAATATCAAATCTGCCCTCCTCCTCCTCTCAGCCTTCAGTTCCCCCCTCTTCTCGGAGCCTGGGAAGTGGGTCATGATGCGGGGAAGAGAGGCTTCATCTTCTCTGATTTGTCAAAGCAGCAGATTGCCACACGGGAGATACGCAGACCCAGAGAGGGACACGCGACTCCTGTGTTTCCAGCAACACACCCCCTCCCCCTTCTCCATCTCCTCACCCTGTCGAGGTCTCAGCAAACCTTGATAAAGCCATCTTGTCCCCGCAGCCCTTTCCTGGAAGGCCTGGCCGCCGTGCTCCCTGCAGGGACGGAGGCCTTATCATGAGCAGGGCTGGTGGGTCATGCAGCAGGGTTATCATGCAACCAGAGCAGGCCATGGGAACGCCAGCGGTAATGAGGCTAATGTGGATTTAACAGTTAGCGCACGCTTCACACAAACACACACACACACACTTGCAGGCGTGTATTGATTTGGCTCATCTGGCGAAGTGAATCTCCATTAAGCGGAGTATAAAGGGAGGAATTTCACTTCTCATGAGGCAATTGGTTTCCGAGCATTGGAAACGGTTGATGATGGGGCTTTGGCCAATTGAGTGGCCTCGAATTTATGCCTTCTGTGGTTGTGAGAGTGGGAGCAAATATGTCGAATATGAGAGGGACTAATCGGCCTCCTGGCTGTGGCTTAGCCACGGTGGATAGCCAGCGGTGTCAGCGTGTCGCCTTGACACGACGACAAAGCCTGCGTTTGTCTGTCGGATCAAGGCGTAACCGTGTTTGTGTCTGTGTGTGTGTGTGTGTGTGTGTGTGTGTGTGTGTATGTGTGAGCCATGAGTGGGGTTAAATAGGCCTTCTTTACTCCGTCCTCAGGCCTCTGCCTAGGCTTTCTGCGTCCGCGGAAGCCGCAGACATTGAAAGTGTCTGTGAGATTAATAGGATGGGATTTAGACGTGTATTTCTCTGCATGTGTGTCAGTGTGTGAGCGGATGGGCAGCATCCCGACACGTCTCCCTGTCATAAGGGATGAGCCGCAGCTCCACAAGGAGACATGTAGGTCAGAGAGCCTCACACCCACATACAAACAGACACTGGATGCTATGAGGACTCAACACAAGTCTCCTCTGCTCTCTTTGTGTGCCACAGGCCCAGGTGGAGGCCCAGAGGGCCACCCAGGAGTTCCAGCGAGCTGTGGAGATCCTACGAGCAGCCAAGGAGACCATCGCCCTGGCCGAGGAGAGGCTCCTAGAGGAGGACAGCAGGCAGTTTGATTCAGCCTGGCAGGAGATGCTCAACCACGCCACGCAGAGGGTAGGCACATACAGGGACAGGGGCGACCTCTTGATGGAGGTTGAGGGGGTTGAGGGGGGATGAGATGGAAGGGAAGAGGGGGAACACAGAGAGATACGGTCGCTTGACACAGGAGGGGTGCTTTGTTGGTCCCATGTATCTAATACCAGAGGTCAAGAATGGTTTCCCAGTACTTCCACCACGGAGCAGAGACTACCAGAGACAATGGAGGTGTAGAGTGTAAGCAGTTAGTTTGACTGGGCAGATATCATCTGACCCTGCACCACACAGGGTGGGACGTGGGAAATGTGCCCTTCTACGAGGGGCTGCCGTGCCATGGTGCTGCAGGAGGTTCAGTCTGTGTGATGATGTCCTTTGGTTGGGAGTTTAGTGAGGGCTCACTGAAATGATTCTGGGTGGACCACAGGGATCACAGACCCTCTCGCGGGACAGAGTCAGGACACAGAGAGTTTTGAATGTGCCACTTCCAAGTATTGAAAAATCTGAAATCGCAACAGCCAAGTTAAAGTATTTGATTTGTATGGCCCATTGTGACAAATTTCAAAGTTGCCTCAGTGGGCTTTACACTAACAGCACATCCTGTCTTTAGACCCTCACATCGGATGAAGAAAAACTCCCTTAAAAATAACACTTTAAAAAATAGGAAGAAACCTCCCCAACACTCACTCACAGTCTCACTGCAGCCCAGTTGTGTTTCTTACACCTTGTTCTGCACAGCAGTGTTCTCCCAACGCAGCCATTCAGCTTCTCCACTATTTGGGCTGAAATTACAAATATGACTGGTGTTTGAACCAGATCATGTCTCTATTTTTGCACCGAGTCTGTGTGTGCCGCTGGAGAGTTTCCGTGGCCAGTCGTGCAGCACAGAGACTGTCAACTGCAGGGCAGAACTATTTCAGCCAGTGGCAGCATTATGGTTTGGTCAAGGCTGGACTTTCAATACAACTGAACCATAGTTGAATAGAGAAAAAAATATGATTCATCCATCCATCCATCCATCCATCCATCCATCCATCAACTGCTTATCCCTTTCCCAGGCCTCATCGACCAGCTCTGGCTGGGGGATCCTGGGACATTCCCAGACCAGTGTGGAGACATAATCCCTCCACCTGGTCCTCGGTCTACCCCGTGGCCTCCTCCGTGCTGAACGTGCCAGTCACAAAAATGCTTTGAGTCACTGTTAAGGTTTTTGTTTCATCACGTTGTCGTCAGGACGTCTTGGTCACCACCACCGTAGAAGCCAGTGACTAATGTAACACTGGCAAGCTCGTTCAGACTGGTAACCACTGAAAAGCACTAATCCCCAGCGGGCCTTTGCAGGTGATGGAGGCGGAGCAGACGAGAACACGCAGCGAGGTGGAACACAGAAAAACAGCAGCCAACTACAACTCCTGCATCAGTCACATGAGGCAGCTGGAGAAGAAGCTCAAACGCTCCATCAACAAATCCAGGTCGGTGTCTCTGTCTGCTGTGAGAATGATGAGGAATGGACAGGGAAGAGTGGGAGACCTAGTGTACTCTCACAACTGGGGCCTCGTACTCTCTCACTCACTCAAACCCAGAGGCCTGAACAGTGGATCTCTATGTCATCTGATGCAGTCCAGATGTTGTGTGCTGTGTTAGCTGGACTGGCCTGGGGTGTGTTCCATTTGAACGAGCCAAGGAATGTGGCTGCACATACACCAGTGTTATTTGCCCGAGTTTTGCTGTTGCCATGACAGCTGGCGCAGCCCCCTGTCAGAGCAGCTAGCTCCAACCTCAACTTCTCTCTCTCTCTCTCTCTCTCTCTCTCTCTCTCTCTCTCTCTCTGGTGCAGACCGTATTTTGAGCTGAAAGCCAAGTATTACCTACAGCTTGAGGTACGTATCACTCAGCTCCTGTCAGTTTGATGTAGTATAAAGTGGCATATCCACACTAACACCCTGTGACGCTTTGCTCACATTTATCATGACTCTGAATCAGTCCGCTAACCCTTACAACATATCCCTGCCGGGAGTTTGACGAATGTTCAGCGTGGAGGTACAGATCTCCTGTGTGACGTCATCTTATAAAGGTCATATGGTCCTCCCTAGCAACTGAAGCATTGCGTGGATGAGCGTCAGGCCAAGCTCGTCGTTGCCAAGGCAGATTACCGCACGGCGCTGCGTAACTTGGAAACCATTTCCGAGGAGATCCATGCCCATCGACGCTCCCTCTCCATGGGAACCAGGGAACAGGGCGTGGGTGCAGAGGGGGACGAAGGCAGCGAGGACGTTGTCAACTTCAAGATGGAGTCAGACGGCCTCTCGAGTGAGTTAGATTTCTGTGTGGAAGTGAATGTTCATCCATTATTCCATGTCCTTAACCATTGTTCTTTACTTGTTACTGCGTGCACAGCTGTGTGTGTGCATGTGTAATGTGTGTGTATGTGTTTCAGTGGTGTCCGTATCCATTGATGAAGAGTGCAGTCACAGTACCAGCTCAGAAGAGGAGACAGACACTGGCTTCACCTCTTCACCTCTAGACATACCTTCCTCCTCTTCCTCTTCCTCTCATCTTCTCTCATCCTCCCAGCCTTACCCTACCTCCTTGCTCTGCTCCTACATCTCCTCCTCTCCCTCATCGTCCCTTCTCTCCTCCTCCTGCCCTGGTACCCGAGAGTTGCAAAGCCCCTGTGGCTCTCATGACCCAGAATCAGTGTTTGGCTCTGGCCACGCCTCTCCCCTCCTGGGCCCTCGCAGCCAGTGCAGTGGAGCCTCCTCCCCAGACTGTGACCAGGAGAGAGGTGTGTGCACCAGTGTTGATGGCCCATATTTCTAAAACTTCATTTTCTGCTTTAACAGGCATTCACGTGGGGATGGGATTAGCATCTCATTTATAATTTGCACTGTTATGATCACACCACCTCCCTGTGATGAGACACATGTTCTACAAGTGATTCATAAAAGCACACGCCGCTAATACGTCGCCCGCGCTGCCAAGCTAGTGGGCTCTCCGACTTTGGATTATGGGTTTTTTAAAAGTAAGAGGGGTCCATTTTTACATCTCATGACTAGCCCCCATGCTGTCGTGATGGAAACAGATCTTAGTAGCTGGATTAAGAAACAACATTCAGCACTACACTTTCAGTTGCCTGTTGTGGATCAAATTCAGGGCCTGGTTTCAGTCTAATTGATTCACATTCATGGCAAACATTGGGGTGCTAGCAGTGAGAGTGTTTGAGGAAGTGTTTGATTAGCTGAGGGAAGGATTCTCAGCCATTAGATGACAGAGACACTAGCCCCACAGTAATGACAACTTCCTCCATAGAGTTCTACTTCCATAACTGCTCCTTTTCTTTGTCTCTCGGGCCAAATCAAGGAGGTGATCCTGTGTGTGTCCATACAGCTGCAGAGCTTTATTTGGGGAGGGGTGATCACATAACCAGCACTTCCTGTCATTATTTATTTTTATTCTCTTTCACTGATGCCACCCCTGATAATGACATCATGATAGAGGAGCTCTGCAGCTGTAACCATGGCAACTCCGTTTTTATGAATGAGCTCAGATGGGTTTTGTGAATGTGGGCCCATATGGTGATGCCTGTTAAAACAACCCGTCCCATAAGTTTCTCGTTTTTGAAAATAATTTCTCAGAAATGTAGCTGAAGAATCTGTGTGTGTGTGTGTGTGTGTGTGTGTTACAGGTGACAGGGCAGAGGGCGCAGAGGGGACGTCGCTGGGAGCCGGTCTGAACAAGATGACACTGACAGTCACAAATGACTCGGCGGATGAACAAGACTCATATCCCGCAAGAGCTGAAGTCCCCACTACCAATCCAACCAACAGTATTCTCCTACTCAACAGTGTGTAATGAACCTCTCTCTATAACTCGCCGTCAAAACACGTCGTTTTTAACCCCCCTCTGAATCCTTACTCATCGACAAGTACTCTGGAGCGGAGGCTGGAGTCTGAACCAGTGTGGCAGCAGGGTGCAGTCTAGCTGAAATGCACATTGACACATGCGTACACACCAAAAAATACTATTCATTGCTACTTATCCTGACTTACTGTCAGTATGTTTTTGAAAATGTCAAGGATGTGTCAGCAGAAGATGTTGTTTTTGTATCGATGTCATGAGTTCATAACAACCTACACAGCAGCACGTAATCATAGGGATGAGGACAAAGGATGGATTATGTCTTTCTCTGTCTTGGACTTCCCCTTCCCTACTGTTGCTCCACAAATGTCTGACTTATGACAATGGTTGGGTGAGAGCTGTGTACAATACAGAGGAAGGGGGACATTGATGTCGGAGTGCACATAGTACTTTATCCACAGAGACAATACATGGGATTAAAGCTCTGACTCCTGACCCCTTCAGACATCTTCTAATTGAGGGAATTAATGGTCTTCCATTGGGATATGTGAATGTGTGAATGAGTGTGTATGTGACTGTTGTTATGTGTGTGTGTGTGTGTGTGCGTGTGTGTGTGTGTGTGCGTGTGTGTGTGTGTGTAACTTCAAAGTTTTGAGTATGTGAAAGTATGAAATACTTAAATACTCTGATGTAAGACAGATATTTTATATTTATATGCCTGTATATGAATGTCTTGTGGAAATTGTTTTTGTATTTGTTTAACACCATGTCCATGTCGTCAGAAAAATAAACTTGTGTTTAGTAAACTTAGTTCTTCAATGATCTTTAGCAATCTGAAGTGATCGGCCTCATTGTTGACCTTCACAGTTTTATAATTTTGAAAGGACAGAAATGTTGAGTCAACTGTGGAATTCCATAAATTGATTTCCATGTTTGCCTGCCTGTTTTTTTATCGAGGTAGGGCAATTGTCCTTGTGTGTGTCCACGGTCAATCTTGCAAGCTAGTCCATTTCAAGTCAAGTCAGCTTTTTTGTATAGCCCATAATTACAAATTAGAAATGTGCCTCAGTGAGCTTTACACTAACACAGCATCCTGTCTGTGGACCCTCACATCAGATAAGCAACATCTCCCTAAAAATAACCTTTGACAGGAAAAAGAACTAGGAAGAAAGATCAGGGAGAGCAACAGAGGAGGGATCTCTCTCCCCAGAAAGACAGACGTGTAACTGATGTTGTGTGTACAGGATGAAATACAATCTACAATACACAACACTGAAAGAGGATGACCTAATTATAATGGCATTATAAGATAAATTAAAATTATAATGAGGATGCCAAGTGATGTATAAGATGAGTAATATAGGTAAGCATCGTCCACATAGCAACGGACATTTATTTCATGATTACGTATAATTTGTCCAAGAGTATAAATGCAAAGAAAAGTAGAGGGCCAAGAACCTAGCCCTGAGGTATGCCATATTTTTAGCGTCAGATAATTTCTATCTAATCTTATGAAAGCAGACATAATGTATTCCTCACGATAAGTAGGACTTAAGCCAGAAAAGACTTAAACAAGAGACACCAAAATGACATTTTATTCGGTAAAGGCTGCACTGAATTCCAGTAATAGAAGCACAGAGAAAGAGTCCATAGCTTGTAGAATATCATTTACCACTTTAGTTAGTGTGGTTACCGAAGAGAGAAAGGGCCTTAAAGTCAATTGAAAAGGTTTGTATATATAGTTTCTGTCTATGTGGGCCAAAAGTTGATATTCAACTCTCTCTAGTACTTAAGAAAAGAACCGAAGATTAGAGACTGGATGATAGTTATTAAGAAACTCTGGATGGAGGTGCAGTTCCTTAAGTAGAGGTTTGACAACAGCTGTCTTATTACTACTGGGAACAGTGCCAGTAATAAGTGATACATTAACAATGGCATTGTAGGGCCCAGGAAAAAGAGAAAAGAATATGTTTTTTTAAAATGTTGTTGGTGAAGTCAAGTAACTGGGAAATGGCCTCATTTTTATACAGTGTTTGTCTAGTCTAGTGACCACTCAAAGCACTTTGCAATATATCCTCATATTTACCAAGCATGAGTTAAAGCCTGGATGTCCTTTAAAACGCTTGATGGGCTCCACGCCAACTTGATTTCTTTGTAAGGATTTATTTTCTTTCTTTAATAAATCAGACAAAGTAATACAAGCCATATATGGAATAGCTGTAATTCTTTATTGAGACCTTGGAAAATGAAAAGTAACCCTGGAGAGTTACCATGAAAATACAGCCTGAGTGAAACTGTAAGAGCTATTGAAGAATCTTATAATCCCTAAAATGTTAATGTTATATAGGAGCATCAAAAAGACATGCATGTTAGGGTTAATACTCCTGCCCGTGTCCCTGAGCAAGGCAATAGGAAATATAACTGGAGTTGGTCCCGGGATGACTTACAGCTGCTGTTTGGTGCTCCCAGCTACACAACTTGGATGGGATAAATGCAGATTGAATTTCCTCATGGGGATTAATTAAATCCATTTTATCCAAATCTCCTCTAGGTTGCAGTCAATGCAGGAAGTGTTGCACATTCTTGTTACTGCCCAATCCGAGTCAACTGTGGAGTGTATGTGTGTGTGTCTGTGAATGTTTTACTCAGCTTTATCATATTATGAAGATCAAGGACGAGTTTGGGTTAGACCAAATTGGTGAGCAGGGTGTCTTTGCAGACTGAAGACTTTAAGTAATGGGTAGCTGCGGACAAACATGGCCCTGAACCATCGGGGTGTCGACACCCATTCCAACCCTTAACCCTAAACTTAACCATCGACTATTACTTTCCTCTAACAGGGGATTGTAACCCTCCGATTGGCCAAATTAACCAAACAATGTTTGGCCACCCCTCTCAAATCCTCCTGTCTGCAGAGACACCAACTTGAAAACAGTCACTTAGCAAAGCCCCTCCGGGGCTGTCAGGCTAATGGTTTTCGTGCATGCTTAGATCATCAGAGACCTCTTGTGGTTGCGGTGATTCAAAACCTTTGAAAAACCTGTTTTCTCCTGCAAATGGGAGCTAAATCCTCCACTGGTTTGTCGCCAAGTCTGCCAAGTGGAGATAAGCCTGGTAGGGATCCACCCAGTGAGGGCTCTCCGTCAGCCCTCCACGGCTTAGCCTACAAGAAGTCGGAGACATACCTGGAGTAGAGCCTCATCACTACATCTGAGGGCCAAGACTTGACCACATGCCACAAAACCTGACCTTCCCCTTCACATTTTACATCTACGATTTCCGACATATAGCCGGTCTGCGGCTATTTTAGAGCACATTCCAGTGAAACCAAATCCGATCTTTTTAATGTGAGGAAATGCCCTCTGTAAAATCCCTTCCAGGCCTGTTTGAAACAGACAAAGAGCCGTTCTGAAAGTAACACACATTAATTGAAGCATCCAGAATCAACGGCTATGAATCTTACTGGTATGATACTCTCACGGCTCAGTAAGACAGGAAGTGTGTTCAGACGGCAGGAAGTAGCCACACGGTGGCTAATAGTTTGGGAGCAGCTCCCCACACAAACCGTTTCTAAATGCCACGCTTATGACTATAGAATGTGCAATGTGCGTGTGTGTGTGTGTGTGTGTGTGTGTGTGTGTGTGTGTGTGTGTGTGCAGAAGAGTGTTGGCGTGAGACGGAGACGGGCAGAGGCAGATGGTATCTTGCTCAGTGTATCCGTTAGCTCGGAGGAGTGGCCGCCTCCCAGTGAAGACAGTCGGAGCTCTTAACATAGACCGTGTGGCTGTGTACACACAGACACATGCACGCTGGCAACCACTCAGCCATCACTTCTGCTGCCGCGTGTACATTCTTCCCCGTTTCTCTTTGTCAGACACGTTGACTCTCCTCCTCTCTCTGTGTGTCTCTACGTACACACTGGGAATCTCAGAGCAGGAATGCCGGGCCGTGTAACAAATCACCATTTCTGACATTCCCCCTGCTTCACAAAGGCCCAGAGACACACACAGGCAGAGACACACACACAGGCAGAGACACACACAGGCAGAGACACACACAGGCAGAGACACACACAGGCAGAGACACACACAGGCAGATTCACAGGGGAAACAAAGCCCCCAGTCAGGAGGACGGGGCTCTCACGCACAG
>OMLC01057163.1:0-13145 GCA_900302585.1 Regalecus glesne
TGTGAAATTTAGAAAATTAGATTTTAGGTCGTGTAGCTCCTACAGCCTCCCTGAGTATGCAAATAGTACCCTACAACTTTCTGACATCCAGGTATTCAAATTCTTGTTTCTTTAGTTGTCCAAAAGATTGAGACACTTAATTGTCATTGTAAGAATACAAAAAATTATGTTTGGTGTCTCAAAAACTATCAGCAATAGAAAACAAGATCAATACTAAACACTAGAAAAATAAGGCACACAAAGAAGATAAATATAATAGGACTAGTGTCCTCTACCTACATCGGCTAAGGCACTTGGAAGAGGCGTTTATGAAATGGAAAATGATAAGATGACCTTTTGCATATCCATGGATGGATTGAAGAAGAATGGCCCAAGTGCACAGCCTTGTGGTGCACCTGCACTCAAGATGAGAGCCAAAGATATGTTACTGCCCAATCTATTATCCCATGGTCTGCTTGTGAAAAAGGCCATAATCCACAAGCAGAGCGAGGTGGCCAAATCCTAGTTCTGCCTTTCTACTAGTTTATGATAAAGTTATTGAAAGTAGACCTAAAGCCAATAAATAGTACCCCGATGTATGGGCCTTGGTGATTCAGGTGTGACAGGGCTGTATAAACTGATATCAAGACTGTATCCTCCACAGATTCACCTCCTCCATACTCTCAGATCCCCCTCAATCCGCTTAAAGGTGGTTGTTGACCCACACTAATATCATAATTGAGTTTGGATTGTCATTTTAAGCTGTTAGATATCACATTAGGTGATAAAGTATTAATATCATCTACACCAAATTAGTGATTCTCTATTCCTTTCAGGCATTCTTTGTCCACCAATGTCTCATTTTCTTTATTCTCCCTGGGGCAGTATGGTTCAGGACGTAGAGTGGGTCATATGGGAATCAGAAGGGTGCAGGTTTGATCCCCAGGCCTGCAGAAGGCATGTGAAGATGTCGACACTGAACCCCTAACCATGCTATAGGGTGGAAGCTCACTGCCCCGATATAGTAGAATGGGTAAAAATGCAGAGAATTCTAAATTTCCCCTTGTAGGACTGATAAGGGATCTATTATTTTTTTTTACATTGAAGGGGTTGATGATCAAAGAGAATACTGGCACTGAAATTTATTGGCAGACTGGCAAGTTGTACATGTTCTTCACACCATAATACTTGCTGTAAAAACACTTGGCAAACCTCACCTAGTGTGCCGTTGTAAAATCATGGTTACCACACACACACAGACTACTCAAAATCAGGATACAAAATAACTTGGATTTATGTACAAGCTCTATATTCAATACTATCTTAGCCTTTTTCTGTATGATTTAATAATGGGTCCATTTGACACTTTTACCAATTATGACAGAAAAAAACAGAAGTGATTCAGATAAAAAGCCAATTTTAACAAGCTTGCTATAGTGACATTAGCTATTTTGAACATATTAATCAACCTTCTGACTCTTAAGATAAAAAAAAAAATCCTGCACAGACATTACATTACAGGCATTTAGCAGATGCTCTTATCCAGAGCGACTTGCATCAAGTGAGCAGTTAGGGGTTCAGTGTCTTACTCAAGGACACCTCGATATGCAGGGACCGGGGATCGATCCTGCAACCTTTCGATTGCCAGACGACCGCTCTACTCACTGAGCTATGCCGTTAATTTCACAAAAGTGAAATTTGTGACGATTACCTTTTGAACATTGGCTCAGTCAGGCTATTGAAATGCTATTTTGTTGTAAAGACTGGTCTCGTATAACATGTACTGTCAGGTTCATAAAACAATATTGGACTGTAAGCTGAAGGGATCGAATTATCAACCCTAATAATGTGAACAGCACCATTCTCTTTTGGTAGCTTGGTTGCTGTTAGCTATAAGATTGCATCTCAGTCAGTACTGATGAGATGAGATCTATACCCAACATCATGACTCAGACCATAGACTGAGTCGATAATGATGAACTGCTTTGCCCTGTCAAACACATAATTATCATTATGGACACAATACTGCTATTGTGTTTTTGTTATCTAGCAAGAGCTTTAATGGTTTACAGCACAAAGTCAAGACCACATAAATTGACATTAAAGGATGAAAATAGTCGACACAATTAGGACAAAATACTACCCAGGAGGCATATAGCTTGATTTATAAACTTGCTGATCTTGCCATACCCATGTCCATAGAGATTAATTTAACCAATTGTACAAAAAACCACCACTGGGCGTTAAATAAATGCTTACACTACTGCCTCATTGCAGCTATAAATGGTGTGTTACAAATTACACATTCAGCTTCTAGGCACAATGAATTGCTGAAATAAAAGGAAAATCCTTCGAGGACCATGTTGGTCTATACTCTAGCATCCTTGGTTCAACCAAGTGAGCTTGTTTTCTGCTTGCCTTGGGAGATTTTTTTTTTATAGGACTGCAGTACTCCTGTCAACAAGAGATGCATGGCTGCTTAATGAAACACGTGGCCATTATCAGGCGGCTGTAAGACAATAAAGAGGGTGCAGTGTACTGGTCACATTAATTCAGTTAACTCGGATAATAAGAAAACAGCCATCTGAACTTGGGTTTACCTTTTCTTTTTAGAAAAAAGTACCACCTTTCTATGAATGAAAAACCTGTTTAGGTAGCTTCAGATTCCTGCAGTTGCAACTTAAGCTTACTGCCAGTCCAGTAGCTTGTCTCCTGCAGCCACCGAGACACACACATGGATAAAGGGAGATAAAGAATAGTGGTTAACAAGGTGCAGGTATATCTTGGTTTTCTTATGGCAGCTCCTTGCTTTTTTTCCACCTTATTCACGGTCAATCCCCATATATATTAAGGATTCATCCATAGACTAAAGAGTGCTCAAAAACCACATATGAAAGGCGATGTACATAATCTGTAGTCGAATGTTTAAAAGAGATAAGATTATGAATGTAGTTGCTACATAACTTGCATTTTGGATGGCCAGATAGGGTTTTAAAATACCTATATCAGATTTATTTGGAGGAAATATTTTGGATGTTGAGGAAATAGCTGAGCTGACAAACTGCAGTATATATCAACATATTCTTGGATATAGATATGCTCTGTTCTATTCAGTATTGCACTGCTTGTTAGAAGTTAGTCTAGCATTGGCAGTGAGTGGCATTTGGGTGGTGGATGGGTTGGGATTGCAGTTTAAAGGTCAGCTTGTCTATCACCAGCGCCTGACCACCCAGCCTTTCCTTTTAGCCTGTTAGAAAACCAAATCTCAATGGACACTGAGATCTCTACTGATGGTCTGCAGTGCATTCTGTTTTTTTTCATGATGGCCTTTACTTTTTATGTGCCAAGTATCATTTGCTATCCTCTGTTCACAGAAAGCATTTTCCACCCTACTTATGGAACATCAGTAAACTGCCCTTACTGAGCCATTTATCATGAATGGCCATTTTTGTGACCACTCCTTTTTAAAAGAGCAACTTTATGATGCGGCTCTGCTCTGGGCGTTGGTATTCAGAACATCTCCCCATTTTCCCTGAGGGCTCATATATATATATCACCCTCTGTTCTAATCTTATGATCTTCTCCATGATAGACTTTCATACTGTTCCTGTTGCATCTTTTTCTACTGCTGACTTCATTTCTTTGGGTCTTTTGGGGGGATTTATTAGCCGCCCACATTGAGATACGAGTCCTTTCTTTTCCTGCAGCTCTGATGTTTTTCAAGGCATCCTATAACAGTCAGCTCAAATTCAATCATGAACTACAAGCAAAATGTGCTTGTATGGGATGGTGGCTTTTGAAGGGATGTAAAGTACATTATATATAATATATTTGGAAATTGACAATGTTGAGTTCATTTGAATGACAACCTGTGGATTGAAAGAAATCTGGTTGTTTTGGCATGCAGTGCTCTGTAGCACCTAGCAGAGGGGAGGAGCTGGAACAAATTGTGGGCAGGGTGTGATGGGTCTATAGTGATGTTGCCTACCCATTTCCTGACTTTGGAGATGTATAAGTCTAATGAAAGGCGGATTGGCACCAATGATTTCCTCTGCAGACTCAAGTGTTCATTGAAGTCTGTCCCTGTTCTGTTTGGTGGCTGATCAAAACCAGACAGTGAGTGATGTGCAGAGGTCAGACTAGATTATTGCAGAGCAGAATTGAATCAGCACTTTCAGAGGAAATTTGAACTTCCTCAAGAAGTTGCGTATTATGGTAACTGAATAATGGGGGACACACTGCTAAATTGTCTTGATTGTAATTTTATTGCATGTGATGAAAATTGAATTTAATGGGAAAGGTATGTAGTAAATGGAGAATTATGACATGAATGCCTGTAGATGGCAATTTATACCTTGTTATGGTCTAGTAGACATCTATTAAGCAGCGAAATAGTGTATGTATATGATCATAATAATGCCCTGTGTTAAGACCTGTGTGTGGTTCAGTCAACAGATTATGTTTACTTTGGCTTGTCACGTATCCGTCAGGCAGAATATCTCTTAACTTTTGGAAAACTCCTCCCAGAGTGAGGATTTTCCGAAACTTTGTTTTCAGTGTCAACATATAAACAGGTAAAACAGAGGTTTTGGCTTCTTGTGGGTTTTTTTTTCAGGAGTTTCAGAAGTTTATTCAGAAATATTTGGTGCACTCTTGACAGTGCAGTTGCATGTGTTTTTGCGTTTCCAATTGGACGCAGATATTTGTTTTCAAAACAGGGCACATGTGTATCAGAATTTTTTTAAGAATGGAGGAAAAACCCCATTTACAAAAAATACCTGTGTATGTTTGGACTAGACATTAATGTGCTTCTGGACCACAATTGTTATCTCTAAAAAAAGGAAAAGGAGAAAAAACACTGGACTCAGACTTGGGCTCAAGTTCAACTGAACTTTCTTTTCTCAGTGCTTGAATGTGAATCATATAACCAGGCTTATTTCCTTCACTGATACAAATGAGTTTTAATTGTTTCTAGCTGGCGAAATGAAAAACACAAAAAAGTGGATATTTGTTCAAGATGGCCTTTATTTATTTTCCTGTGCACACTAATTGACAGTGATCATTTATGGAGGATCACTACTGTAAGGTAATGGGTGATCACTACAGTAAAATGACAGTTCCCTACTGCAGCCCCGTGCACGACTCCATTCAGGTTTTCCAATAAAGCCGAATACTCTGAAGTACTGTTACATTGTTGTTCAGTGCATAGGTACAAACATTAGTCAGAGCCCCCCCCCAAAAAAACAACAACAACAACAACAACAACTTGAGGCTTAGGGAGCCAACGCTCTTGTCCACATGGTTAAACTCCAATATAGCAGCACTCAGCCAAGGACTTGTGAGTATCCCCACACCCACCCGGCATCTCTCACCTTTGGCAACTCCAGAGAAGGATAACGTCCAATCCCTATGTAGGAGTTTGGTTTCAAAACAGATGTCGTGCCTAGAGGTGAGCCCCACCAGATCTAGTTGGTAGCGTTCCACCTCCCGCACAAGCTCCACTTCCTTACTCCCCAGGGAGGTAAAATTACACATCCCAAGCTAGCCTCTGCTGCTTGGGCCAGATCTGTTGAGACCCTCTGTCTTCACTGCTACCTGTCTGGCAGCACACCCAACTCCACTGGCTCTTCCTCTAGGTGGTGGGTCCACAGGATATTATTGTCATATAATTTTGCTAAATGAAAGGATCAGGATATTGTAATTTAGGATTTTGCAATGCACAGTCAGGAAATTACCTGCCACTACTGTGAGAAATGAGAGGCTAAATACAGGATTATTCCTCTGCATGACAGAATAGGTCTACAAAGGATATTTCAGTCAAATCTATTATTTATCAGCTTGCTATTAAAACCTGAATGTCACGTTTTAAATAGAGGTCTATGGATGGTATTAACATGAGCATTTTTCTCCTTTTTCTTTCCTAAGTCACTCTAGATTACATTGATTGTATGACACATGCTGAACATGTAGAAGCACAGCAAATAGCCTTCCTGACACCCCATGGTGGATTAAAACCTGCAGCATCTGGCTTGTCTGTTCTCAAAGTACCTGCTACCATGGCCCCCTAGAGGCTAGAAATAAAAAAGATTGAACATTTTTAATTCTGGAATGAGAAACTTAATTTTCCTGCTTTTTATATTTCCATCTAAGCTTACTGAAAGCCCAGAGGCAAACTTTTGACTTGAAGGCCAATGCTCGTATTTAATCAAAGACACTAATTGAAAAATAAAAGTTTGGTCTTAAATGAACATCCATCAAAAAAATATTAATAGATGAAGGGCCTAATTATAGCAAAGAACTTGACTTAAGTCATCTGACGTTCTGAAATGTATATTGTTTTTATGAAGAGTAGTAATTTTCTTGAGTGGGGATATGTTGTCTAAGCAATGAAAATATGGAAAAACGGGATTGAAGTGGGGCCATTTGACTCCGTAGTGGTGTGTAATTTGTATGCATATTGTTTCAATTGCCTTCACTGAAGCCGAGTTTGTTAAATCCCAATTACCTACTCATAACTCCTTTATGCCTTTTGTCATGGGCTGTAGTGATGCTGTGGTAGTGCAGAATATCTTATTGAATATTTAGTCTTCTTTGAGACAGGAAGAGGGATACTTTATCAGTGTTAATTATTCATGGAGGATCAGCTTCTGTGTCTTTTGTTCTCAACTAATAACCCTTACTGTAAACTAATAACCTTTATTATAGACACACTCACCCACACAAACACACAAGCACTTGAGTGCATGTGTGTGCCCACATACTCATGACAGCAGGGATAATAGTGGTAAGCTAGGTGGACAAAAATACCATTTTGTATGCTTTCAGTTTAGCCATTTTAGTTAAAGGGAAAATAAAGTTGTATTGAACTCAACAGGGCTCCAGTCGGTACGTGTTTTACATATTTAATATGAAGCTCATATATACTTTAGGACATTGTGGTTATTGGGTAGGGTGGGCAGTGCTGGATGAATTTATTGGCTAATAATGTATGGCCTACGCTGAGTTATTTTACTGTTATCCGATTGGGATCGGTCTACAATATTTAATAAACCCCTCTCACCTCACTCAGATACACATGTCTGAAGCCATGGAATTCAATTTTCCTCAAAGTGGACTAAATATTCTAAGATATAGATAATTAAAACATAAACACTATGATTTTGGACATTTTGGAATAATTCAATAATCAATTAATGCACAACTCCCTCTGTAAAAGAGTCTTCATAATCATTTTAAGTGCAATATTTTCGCATTTAGTTTGATTTTTGTTTCATTCAGACCCATTCTTACTGAATTATAGATGACCACCACGTGACATAACTTTCATTATGAAATGTAAGGTTTAAATTAAACAAACAATAAAAAATGTCAATGTATTCATCCATCCCTCCATCCATCTGTCTATATGAATGTTTATGTGTCCAACCATATATCCATTATCTATGTCTGCTCTATCCAAATCAGGGCTATGGTGGCCTGAAGCCTATCCCAGCATGCATTGGGCAGGAGGACAATTATCTAGTTTATACCATCTAAGATGCAACATTGCATAAAAGCTACAAGTTAGTCACTAGTTACATCAGATTACTAAATAAATAAACTGTATTGGGTGATTTTCATGAAAACTCACATACCTTGCTCTTACTTCTTTATAACCACAACTTGGGACTCCTTCTTTGATATAGGTTTCTTGACACAGAAAACTCTGCCATTCTCTGTTGCCACCACATTTAGACAGTTCACCCCAAAATACATAAAACAATACATTGCATGCCAAACAACGAAGGCTGGTTACTTGCATACGAAAGCAGCCTTTGTTGTTTGGCATGCAAGTGTACTGTGTATAAGGGTGGGGATTCTGCAGTCAGCTCAGACTGAAGATGTCACCTATTTGAATGATGAAACGTTTCGGAATAAACTTCTGATCCAGTTAAACCGATTCACATAGTAGGTGTAACTTCCCCTAGGTATAATGTGTGGAAATCTAATCTACAATATTCTGTCTATACCATTGTCCTTTTGTAAGAGCTTCAGACAGTCTATTACCTTTTTCTTGTAATGACGGCTTGGACCTCATTTCAGGGGCTCATAAGTATTAATGTGCTTTCTAATGATAGTATGTCTGGTTTAATAAAACAGTGCATCTACCTTTGTCTCCTGGAAAGATAATGATGTTTTAGTTCTTACTGAGAGTTGTGAGTGCACTTCTCTCATTGCTGGGGATGTTGGAGTGTGGCACCTTTGCATTGCTTTGGTAGGCTGAAACGTATGTCTGCGGTTGCTCCACTTCTGTGTCCATCATATTGTTGTTATGGATTGCTGATTCTATAGATGTGATTGGTTCCACTATTGGGATTTACCTGGGTGTGACAACAAAATTCAGCCCCTTAGCACAGATGTCTTTTTTTCCCTGGGTGACTTGTCTACATGATCATATGTCTGGTGTCTGTCTCTCTGTCCACCATTGAGGATGCTGACTGTTGTCTGCCAATGTCTCTGGCATGCAGCAAGTAGGTCAAACTTCTTTTGCTACCTGGTTTTTGACTCTTCATCAAAGGGACTTATTCAGTCTCAACTGACTGCAGATATCCCCAAACCCTGTTGGTATAGTGACCATTTTACCATTTTAATGGTAATGTGTACTATTCACAGAGATTGGGAAATATAATTTTTTTGTCAAAAAATCTTTTTACATAACCCTTTGTAATATTATCCCCCTAACTGATTTACCGAGATTTCCACCTATGCCAAACGTAAAAACCTTTTGTGATTTTTTTTTAAGACCCCCCCCCATTCATTGTCAAACACTCAGTTCTTATTGGACAAAAGGCACGAATACACCCTGGAAGGGTAGCCAGTCCATCACAAGGCAGGGCAATTATGGGAACAGCGTCGTGCTCAAGGAAACGTAACGCTTCTCTGCAGGTGCTGGGATTGAAGCTACAACCATCTGATCGCCAGACGACAACTCTACCCACTGAGCCGATTGATCTGACCCACTGAGGCACTGAGCAGATTTTTAGAACTTTTTCAGAATTTCTGGCATCTCCATTAAAAGTTTTTATTAAGCACCGATTCAATTGCATTTAAACAGGAGGATAAAAATCCACATTATAGTCTTGTTAATACTCATTAGAGTTACCATGAAGTCCATCATCATTGTTAGTTTAGATGTTTTAGTCTTAACGTGGACTGAATGATTGTCAATGGTTGTCTGCATGTATGTTAGGGTTAATACCTGTGCTTCTGATCAAGGCAGTGAAAAGAAGAATGAAAGTAGGTCCCCGAGTGCTGCATGATGGCTGATCACTGCTCCTAATTACACGGCTAGGATGGGTTAAATGCAGAAATTGAATCTCCTTGTGGGGATTAATGAAGTACATCTTGTCTGTTTTTACTTTTTGCTTGTTATAACTGAAACTAGATTGATCCTATCTTGTAATTCTTTATTATCCAGTCTGTACTCTCCAAATCAAATCTTCTATAGCTCTTGGTGTGTGTGTGTGTGTGTGTGTGTGTGTGTGTGTGTGAGAGAGAGAGAGTTTGCACGTTCAGGCGCACATGTTTAGTTGTTAATGAATCGCTGTGTCTTTGTTGTTGAATGAGGTTTGCTCACTGCTCAATATATGATTTCATCTTCCCATCTTTAAATTCTAACATTTTATTGGTTTGCTACAGAGCTTACACTGCAATGCTTGTTATTATTATCAGGGAGGATGGATTACTCAGAGATTTCTACAAACGTATAAATCATTGTGTATTCTTTTGTGCCTGTACAAAACAGCACATGGGTTTTTGAGTTTATCTCTTATGGAACAGAAGCCTTAAGGTTACAAGTCAGGTCCCCATAACTGCTGTCCAATTTGTAGCATACACATACACACACACACACACACACACACACACACACACACACACACACACACACAGAGACAAACATATAAATGCACAAGCACACAGAGAGTGACAGAGGGGCGGACACTGGGCCAGAGCTGGTCTGTGATGTGGGGCCAGAGATAGATGTGGACAGACTTCACCTTCTTCTGCTTCGCTGCTGCTACTGCTACTACTACTGGCGAACACATAACAGATGGCTGAACCATATCTGCCTTTCTCCTCAACCCTTTCTCACTTTCCTCTCCTTCTTTTTCCTCACTGTTCTCAGATTTATCATCAACCCCCTGCCAGCCCATTTTTACCATTCTAAGTATCTTTTTCTGTTTCTTTTTACCTGTGACTGTAGACAACACAGGTGTGCAAATACTTATAAGCCAATTCATGAACTCAGTCATCTTGTATAACCGCTTAATCCAATTTAAGGCTGTGCTGGGCAGGAGCTTATCCCAGAAGGCATTGGATGCAAAGCAGAGAGACACCCTGGACGGGTCTCTAGTCCATTAAAGTACTTAAAAATGTGGCGTGTAAATATTGAACACAGTGGTAGCCATAGAAATTTTTCCACATCGTACATTTGTGGTGTGCCCGTGTCTGGCTGCTGTGTGTATGGGAGCACTTTTCTCTAATTTCCAGGGCTTTGTAACACCTGGTTGGTGATGCTGTATGTGGCGGTGGTGCTCTGTGGGAACGTTTGGGGAGGATCTTTCACATGCTTAGGCATAAAGTGCTATCCAGATCTAAACTTTTCCTGACATATTGTTTTATTACCACTAGGTACAGTCATTGAGGCACGTCTCTTTACCCTGAAGCTGTGCTTTTTTGTGAAGTTATTCCTCATGAATCAAGACTATAAGAACAGAGGGTGTCATTCATCATCATGCATTCAGACTGTAATTGGGATTCAAGGCAATAGTACAAACAAAGTCGACTTGACTGATGGGGGCAGCATGGCTCAGATGGCATAGTGGTCATCTAGTAATCAGATGGTCACTGGGTCGATCCCCGGGTCTACCAGAAAGTGCCTTTGAGCAAGGCACTAAACCCGTAACTGCTCCCTGGATACTGCAGCTGCCCACTGCTCCTATATAATAGAAGACTTGTTTTATTGACACAGGCTGGTCTTCTCTTCGCATTTAATGTCACCTATTGGATAGGAGCAGTGAATGGCCACCATGTTACACTCAGAAAGCAGTTATTCAGTGTCTTGCTCAAGGACACCTCAAGATGCTTTCTACAGGACCAAGGATTAATCCACCAATCTCTGATGACTAGATCACTGCCCTACCTACTGAACTATGCTGCCCCCATTAGGATGGATAGAGGACACATCTCACTGGAAGAATAAAATGACCAAACAAAGTGGCTTTCCTGTCCTTCCTTTCCTTGATTTGGGTTAAACCTACGGCTCACCTGACCTTACACCAGCAAATGGTGCCACCCCTATAGTCCACCTCATGTCTTCTAAAGAACTGGTTACCAAAGAATTCTATGCAATTTTGATTATATGTAAAATCTGAGAACAACTCAAAGCCTAAATAATTCCTCTTGATATTGCAGCAGGCGCAGAGACACTGGCACTAGACTATCAAGCTTGTACACAAAACACATTTGAGAGAGAGAGGGGGGGGATACTACTCATACTGAAGCCATTGTAGACTTATCTTCTACCTTCTCTAATCTGCTTTATTCTTCACTTCCATGTTTATGCTAACCCTTACCTCCTTCTTTCTTTGCTTCTCCTCCTTTTCTGTGTAACCCTATTGTTTTAAATCCATCAAACTATCCCTTGAAATATGACTTTTAGGAACTTAATGTCCAAAATCGTTTCCAATTTAACAAGTTTTTTAATACTGTACGGTTTTATCCCATGACCTACTGCTCACCCTATACGGTAAAGGTCAATTTTTAATATGTCACAATTAGTCCCTATGTTATGGAAGTGGACATGGATGGAGTATAGGGGATTATGCCTGGATACCCCTCCTGATGCCCCACAGTGGGATTGAACTCTCAATGCACGCTCTACTGCTGAGCTTCTGCAGCACAACTTATAAAGTATTAATGCACCAAAAGTAGCAGTCATATGGCCTCACAGATCGTGTGACTCTACCAAGACTTCTTTCTTTATCGTTTTATCCTAAACATGGTTGATGCCTTGCCAGTTTTGACAGTGTGTCACGGGGGCGGCATAGCTCAGTGGGTAGAGCGGTCGTCTGGCAATCGGAAGGTTGCAGGATCAATCCCCGGTCCTGCATACAGTATGTTGAGGTGTCCTTGAGCAAGACACTTAACCCCTAACGGCCCCCCGAGCACCATATGTTGGCAGCTCACTGCTCTTATACAATATAAGTTGGGTCAAAAATGCAGAGAAATCCAAATTTCCCCTTGCAGGACTGATAAGGGAATCATTATTATTATTATGTTATCGTCAACTGTTTATCTGAAGTCGGGTCACAGACCTGCTGGTGCCTATCCCAGTGCTCATTGGGCAGAAAGCGGAAAAGTATCCTTAACAAGTCACCAGTCCATCCCAGGATAGGTGGGGTGTATTAACATCGGTGGCCTGCCCTGATGCCCTGGAGTGGGTTTGAACCTATCGCTGGTGGCTTGTCAGGTCCCTAAGCAACCGTTCTACCGTTGAGCTACCACACAAAAAGTTAGGTAGAATTAACTTGGGAAGACCCAGCTACTTGTGATATATTGTCGGTATCTGAAAAAAGCTTAGGTCATTGGCTGTTGACAATTTGCATAATAAATCATGATTATCAAACATCACACTCAACAGAAGCTGTGACTGAATACTAGTAATAACATTAACCATGGCTAATTTGGTTTCCGCATCCAAGACAATAAAATATTGTGTTTCAGCAGGTCTGATCGGTCTAAGTGTCTCAGACCACCTCGCATTAAGCAGAAGCTGTTGGCAAGGCTGCCTCCCACACGGATATATTCTCTGCGAAAAACTAATCTCCTCATGTTAGCCTGAGGTGTAGGACTACCCTTACCTAAATAAGAACAGGTGCACTTCATGCACCCGACATGACGCCATCAATAAGAAGGGTAGGGGTTACATGAACTCACAGTATTTCAAGGTCTTGTCTGCAAAATTAGGATATCACACACAAACACAAACATAGACTTCTTAGAATGAATACCATGTGTTCACCCATTCCATGTGAGGAAGAGGATGTTTGGTCTTCAGTCTCATGTCTGCTGTCTAAGGAACTAAAAATACACACCTAGTCACTTCCAGGTGAAAGGACAAGGAC
>OMLC01057167.1:0-11775 GCA_900302585.1 Regalecus glesne
GTGTACGTTGGTCCTTGCACGTAAAATATCACATCACGCATCGTGGGTACGTTACCGCAGTGGGTGGTGTGGATGCGGGGTAGGCTGAGCTCCCTCCCATGCCATCCTTCACCTCCATGTACGTCACTAATTGTCATTATCCGGTTGCCTTGGAAACTTTACTTTTAACATAATTTGAGCCCATGAGTCATTTCCAGCTGCTTGAGATCTATTATCGATCAGATCTATTTTCAGTCTTGTTGTATTCGCCCGATGAGATGAATTGCGACCTGCCTGGTAGCTAGACTAGAGAAGGGGCATGTAAGAATAAATCATTTTATACCAATTTAGCCTCCCCTCCAAAAACAGGACGTCTCCCTGTGTTGATTCTTTATTGTTATTTATGTGACTTGGAGGAAGTAATAAAGACACAAAGAACTAAACATAACATAGATCGTGTGTGAGAAGAAACTCTCATAGCTTACAGTAGAACCTCCTATCTGGGATTTACAACATATGCTAATTCTATAGATGTTTATTTCCTTACCATAATGAAACCAATAAGAAGACAAAAGGAGAGAAACAGACACGTTAAGCAGCAAAAATAACCAACGTACAGAAATAAACTCACCAACACGGCACATATACACACACACCGAACATATCATTTGTGGCTCAGGTGTTTTCTCATATTAAACTTTAGATACTGAGTGATGGACTGGGTTTGATAGAAATGGGACTGGTATTCCAGTCTAGGGGACTGGTGTGCTTGTTTCAATTCTTCTGGGGTAAAATTACTGAATGTGCAGCCCCCGTGTTTTGAAGGATAGACCCTATGCTTCTTACTTGTCTCTCAGACAACCAGACGATTTGTTAAATAAGATGATAATGTAAATGGTAATTGATTCATTTTTATGTAGTCAAGCCATAGGTTGTTCCGTTTTGCTCTTAAGATTAGAGGACACTTGTCAAAGGACGATAGGGCGACCCGGACACATTTCCCTAGAGAAGAACTTAAATACAGGAAGAAGGATGTTGGCGTTGAGTCCCTGTCTGGTGTCACGTCTAACCATTAAGCACTTCAGTGGCTCCCTCTACCGTCTACTTCTCGCAATTACGTATAAGATGTCAATGAACACTCATCCAGATGAATCACAGTAAGGTGAATTAGTTCATCTGGACACGACATGTGTTGATAGGAGCGTTTCATCTCTCACAGATGTGACCTGTCCTGGCTCAACTGACTGGAGGTACTCCTACCCTTATAAAGAATAACATGGCATAGGAATTGGCGCGACTGTCAACCAGGGTTATATTGGGCATGTGTGCTATTCACAGAGGATTACAATAGGGTTTACTCAACTCTTAAAGCACCACGAAGTCAGGCCAGTTTTATTTGTGTAGCCAACTATTGCAAATTAAAAATTTGCCTCAGTGGGTTTATGAAACACCTGTTTTGGTGCCAACATTAACTTTGACTTCATCTTTAGACCAATTTGACCACCACTTTTGTTTCATGATCCTGTTGTTAAAGGCCCTGAAATCAAATATTTTGTGATTCTACATGAACATACTGTTGACTGCAAGAACAGTTTTAGCCAGTCAAAATGGCAGATTCCTAGATTTAGCATTTGAAGAAGAAGCTTTATTTGTCATTGTACATACGTACAACAGTTAGTGCTCTAACCCTGAGATGAACTGGTGACCTGTGCAGGGTGTTTCAATATCTTTTCGTCAGTGAGTGCTGGGACACGCTCTAGTATGGCTTTGCGACCCGACTTTGAATAAGCAGTTGAGGATGGATGGATGGATTTATCTTTTTTTTCCTCGAATTTGGCCTCCCATTCACATTAGGCCAGCATTTTCGGTCTCTTTTTAAATAATGTTGTGCAAAGTAGATGGATCTGAGAAAACCAGTCTAGTGGTTAAGTTTGGACAGGAAAAACAGGTTTTGGAAAACACGGACATAGTATGATTGTCATGTCAAGTAGCCCAAAGAAGAGACTGAAAACATCTGATGAAGCAAGTGTTTTGATAGAAAGCATTGCAAACAGCTTTTGTGAAAGGGCATTTTCCACTTTCGCTGGATTGATATTGAATTAGGCCTTCAAGGGTGGGGACAACATCCTGCAAGCAGCCCCAATACACACTGGTAAAAAAGAATCAGAGTTGCCCAACAAAAGGTATTCGGTGAAAGGGAGTATCAGGTTTTCTGACACAGACTCATCATCAGTTTGCAGAGACATGCAAAAAATGACCAAAACAGCTACAAGCGGACCCCGCCCCATTCAAATGACAAGCTTCAGATCAGCAAATTCAATGAATACCACAGTAGCTCCAACAGACTGAAAGCTAATTTGAAACCTAACCTAAAAATCTCGCTTCTTCCTTGCATGTCTTCACACATCTCAACGCAATAGGTGTATTTACATGCAAGTTATAAACTCTATTCTAACCATATCAAGCCAAAAATGGAAAAGGGTCAAAGTGACACGAGTGAAATGCCATAGACAGAATGTTTTGTTTGTCATTCCAGTTACTCTACTTTGTGAACGTCTTATCAGAGTTGTTTCTGAGAATTGATGGTGTTTCGGCATCAAGCGCCATGAGCATCTGACCAAGAAATGATAAAGGACAATATGACAAGAGGCGGGAAGCAAAGATTGAGATAAAGAAACCATGTGATCATAACTCTCAAGCCAACATTATTGCAACCTTTGTTAAAAATCTTCAGCATGAAATCAATGTGCACCTCCCTTTTCTTCATTTCTGAATGCAGTGCCTCAGGTTTTCGTTTTGAATTTCCATTATTTAACTGACAGCAACTTCCCCTGCTAAGTACTGCTGTTTTTTATAGTGTCTTACTGGATTTGGCGTCAGGGAGGACATCCGGTCTTAATCCCCCAGACTCCATCTTATTCTGTGTCCACCCCCACAATGTGGGGACTAATCGTGACATGTAAAAGGGAATGTATTGCTTCCTGTTTTTTAGAATTGCCGTGTATTACTAGACATACATGACCAGTTCACTGCTGTGTTGATGTAAATTTACAACATAGTACTCTTCGGTTTTGTCAGTAAATCACAGCATATTTAGACTATGTTATATTTACAGTCAACTTTATTTGAACCTATCTGTATCCTCTACTTATTTTACTGTAAAACTATTATTATTATTATTATTAATAATAATAATATATGCATGTTAGGGTTAATACTCCTGCTTGTGCCCCTAAACAAGGCAATAGGAAAAAGAGCTGGAGTTGGTCCCCGGGCACTGTACACTGTTTCTCTACAACAGGATGGGTTGAATGCAGAGAACACATTTCCTTGTAACCTACAATGACAAAGACAAAGTGGCTCTTTTTCCTACAAGTGAAAGTGAAAGTGTTTTATTGCCTTAAGACCAAGGCTAGTGGAATTGTTCTCTGTATTTAACCCATCCTATTGTATAGCAGCAGTGAGGACAATCCCAACACAGTACTCTGGGAGAAGTTAAGGGTTCAGTGTGTTGCTCTAGGACACCTTAAATGCTTTCTGCAGGGTCCAGGAATCAAACCTCCAATATCCAATTACTAGATTGACCGCCCTACCTCCCGACCTATGCCACCCATAATAATAATAATGATATTAATCCTGACACCCTTTGGTGGGATTGAACCTGTGATACCAGGCTTGTCATTTCCTAATACATGCCCTCTTCTTTTTATAGTATTGATAATGTTAATACGAATAACAATGACAGAGAGAATATTCATGATCCAGTTCCTTCTCAAAAATGTATCAAAACAACATGTCACCAGTGCAACACAACCAGACCTGAATAGAGCTTAACTCCCTGCTGCTTTATTCTTCTTTAGTTTTGTTCTTTTGGAGCATTGACAGCGGTTTGAATTAAATTATAGTGAATGTAATATTGGCAACTCACTGTGACATGGCTGATTTTTTTGAGGAACACCAAACTGCTTTTCATTAACCTGCCACTTTACTGCAGATGTCCGCTTTACACGAGTGTGCTGCAGTAAAGTGAACACCAAAGAATGATGCCACAGTTTTTCTGAACAATGTTAACCCTGAGTTCCTACAGTCTGAACCAGAGAACTCGTCAGTGAGTGGGTACATGCGTTAATGAGTGGCTGGGTGAGGTTGTGGGTGCTTATCTGTGTGGAAGGTCAGACGAAAAAGAAGACAAGAGAAGAGCATTTATTTATTATTGCACATATATTTAACAAAGTTTGTTCTCTGGATTCAACCCATCTTATTGTATAGGAGCAGTGAGGACCCACAGCATCCAGGGAGCAGTCAGAGGTCCATTGTCTTGCTCAAGGACACTTCGACATGCTTTCAGCAGGAACTGGGGATTGAACCACCGGTTTTCCAATCACTAGATGACCACCCTACCTCCTGAGCTCTGCTGCCCCCTAAAAGCCCCACTAGCTTCTTGGTGAGTGTGGATTCGCTGATGCTGCTTTCATTCCGACCATCTTCACACTCCTCTTACTTTACACCTCATCATGGCTCACCTTTGTGCCCCTCTCAGGATCAATGTCAAGGCAGGTTCGGAACAATAATGTAAAATGATAAAAAAAATGTTTTCCCCCATGATATCAGTCTGTGAATGTGACTTATCAAGATGTCGATTCATACCAGTGGTCCTGTCAAAAAGAAGGATGTGGAAGGGAATGGTATCAGCCATGTCAATATTAGCAGAGGCAGCAGTCCTGTTTGAGGTTGCTGTTCTGGTGTCAGAGGCACCAGTGGCTATCGGGTTATTGTGAAAAAAAGGTCAGTCAAGTCAAGCTGTGTGGTACAGTATGTGTAGACAGCTCCTTCCTCTGAATGGACTCCAGTGTGCACACCACATCATGTTGGTGTTGGAGGTTGGAATTTCTGGAGAAGGTTACAGCAAGCCCAAGGTCCAAGCACATTCCCTCACACAGCACCTCTTTCTCTGGACTCACTGTCCATGGCTGACTCGTGTGTTTCAATAGACCTGAAAAAAAAGCATGCAGATTAGAAACGTAACACTTTGATAATGGTGGAATCTCATTCATCTGATTTGGGAGCACAGTGGCCCAGTGGTTAACACTGTTGCCTCACAGCAAGGCTCCAATTTTCACATTTAAGTCAAGTCAAGTTGATTTTATTTGTATGGCCCATTATCGCAAATCACAGATTTGCCTTGGTGGGCTTTAGGCTAATACTTAACTGGAACCATGTTAAGAAAAACAACATCTTGATATGCTTACAACATGCTGGATTTGCCTCTTCATGCATATTCATGGTGTCTCATTTGTAGATGACGCTCCATGAGGAGCAGGTCAACCTGTGTGCCAACTTGGGTGCGTCGCCTGCTGAGAGAGACCCCAGGTTTAGAGACAAGGGGATTCATTTGCATCCAAGCACTTCTTCCTCTGCATTTCAAGTGTAGAGGCAGCTCTGAAACTATTTGCATTAGACTTACTGAATACACACCAACTACCCAGAGGCTGTATTTACTTAAAACACCCTGATGGTTTCTGTGCCTGTGATGGCCAGACTCATCAAACCAGAATGGAGTATTGAGCATTGAGGCCCTTTAGTGTCATCGTAGGCATTTGTGTTTGTAACTCAAAAACTGGAAGCAATAGAAGATTGAGATAAACAAGATCAGTAATATAGACTAGGTAAATAAGTTGTTTAAACTGGATGAATATAGGGAGTGTCCTCTATCTGCATCAAATAAGACACTTGGATGAGGCAGTTATAAAATGTGAAGTGATAAAATGCACTTTTTTGGATGGGAAAGACTTCAGCCCCCTGCAGCGACTGGAGGTTGTGGGATGATGGAGGCTACAGCTCCGTGGAAGAAGCTGTTTCTTCAGTCTGCTTCGGACATTGATGGCCCTTAATCTCCTCCTCGATGGCAAAGCAGGGCGTCTCAGAGACAGTTAGAGACATGTCCCGAAGCCACTCCAGTGTTGTCTTGGCTGTACGGTTCAGGTCATTGTCGTGCTGAAAGGTGAACTGTCACCCTGATCTGGGGTCAGTCACCTGCACCCTTAGGCTGGTTTACATCTCTGTATTTGGCTACATTTATCATTCTACCATCAGTTCTGACCCCACTGCTGAGAGGCTCTGCCATAGCATGAGGCTGCCACCACCGTACTTCACCATAGGGTTGGTGTTAGCCAGATGATGAGTTTTTGGCCTCATCTGATCAGAGAACATTCTTCCTCATTCTCTCAGAGTCCTTTAAAGGGCTGCATGCACACATGTCACTCCACCATAAAGGCCTGATTTATGGAGTGCTGCTGAGATGGCCGCCCTCACAGCAAGTTCTCCCATCTGTGCAGAGGACCTCTGAAGCTCTACTCCGAGTGACTGTTGTGTTCTTGGTCACCTCCCTGGCTGAGGCCCCTCTTGCCCAGTCACTCAGTTTAACCGGTCAACTCCAGGTGGTTTTCAACTTCTTCTATTTTACAGTTATTGAGACCATTGTGCCCCTGGGGACACTCAAAGCTTTAGGACTGGTTTTATGCCCCAGCCCTGATCTATGCCTCCCTATCATTTTATGGCAGAGGTCTAGAGAGGACCTTGGACTTCATGGCTTGGTTTTTGGCCTGCCATGTAGTGTGAAATGTGGGACCTTATACAGCCAAGCCCGTACCTTTCTTAACCATCCCATAGATTCAATTTGCCACAAGTGGACTCCAATCAATCCAGACACATCCGGGGTAATTACAGCGAATGGGAAGCACCTAACCACCATTTGGAGCCCCACAGCAATTTAATGGAAGCCACTTTATCTGGTCACTGCATTCCTACAATGAAATGCCCCCTCTGCATTTAACCCATCCTATGGTATAGGGGCAGTGGGCAGCTGCAGATCTTGGGGATCAGTTAGGGGTTCAGTGAGTATGTTGTCTGTATAACAAAAAATGTATATGAGGAAAAAAAATCAGCTGAATACAGTTTCAAATATGTTGGGATGTACTCTTTGCTCCTGTGAACTGTTAGCAGCTCTGTTTAGCTTGTAAAGTAAGCTTCTACTCCTGCTCTTACAGAGGACTGCTCCCCCTCTTTTTTAATTGGGTTTGTTTCTAGGAATTTACTTCTGCTAGATATTCATGGTTTCTCACATGAGGTCAAAACTAGCCCAGTACCCCAAGCTCACCAGCAGAGGGTGGTATTAGCACGGCTTCTGGGCTCAGCTCGCCCAGCATGTGTCCAGGACACATGGAGATGGGTGATAAGTGAAAGGAAGAGCCAACATAAAGTAAGGCGTTGGCCCACCACAAGCCTCCAAAACAGCTGCAATGCCCCTTGTCATAGAGTCTATGAGTCTCTGAGCTCTACTAGAGGGATGGACACCATTCTTCCAAGAGATTTCTGGTGTTTTGATGGGGGTCTAAAATCTGCCATAGGTGCTCACCTGGGTTGAGATCTGGCGACTGTGAAAACCATTAAATAGCATTTACATAATTTTCCTCCTCATCAAACCATCCAGTGACCCGTTGCGCCCTGTGTATATAGGCGTGGTCATTTCACAAGACCACGCCCATCAGAATAGAAAGGTCCAATAGGATTAAGGTGATCACTAAGAATAACTTTGCCTTGATTTGCAGTGACCCTTCCCTCAAAGGGGACAAGTGGACCCAATCCATGCCATGAAAATGTCCCTAACAGCATAACAGAGCACCCAGACCCCCTCATTGGAGGGGTCACGCTGGACTTCATTTAAGGAATGATTCGATGGATTTCATGGATTGTGTCAATTCATGAAGAAAATCAGTAAACCCGCTGAGGATGAGTGGATTTTATAAACATATTTCAAGCTTGGTTTCCTGATTATAACCCGCTAAAGTCATTTCTTATTCCTATTCTACATTGCTCACCTCTCATGTGTCTGTGGTGTAAAAGTCAAACCATTCCACCGTTACTCAGTCAACATCTCACTCCCACAGACAACCCTGTTGGCTTAAGGTTATTTTGAGGTGGGAAATGTTAAAAGAGCCAGTTTATATGAAAAACAAACACCATATTGATCCAAGCTCAGGCTGTTGTGAGGCTGAAGACTGATTCCTATTGACAACTATAGCAGGAAGACTCTGTTCTGTCTGCTGTCTTCAACATTCTGAATAGCATCTAAATAGATGGCAATTAAACTCATTGTTTGTTATAAGTATGTGTTGTACATTTTTCTGGTAATCACAAGGAATAATAGTAGCAGAATAGATGAAACTTATTATTTCCATCAAGGGTTCACAGTGAGAGGTCAATTTTTAGGTGTCATGACTCATCCCCACGTTGTGGGGGTGGATAGGATTTAGATGGAGATTGGGGGATTAAGGCCAGATGCCCATCCTGACACCCCACAGTGGGTTTGAACCCACAGCCTCCAGCCTGTCAGTCCCTGAAGCACGAGCACTACCACTGAGCTACTGTGGCCCCCGTTTAAAGGTGCACAGTAAAAATTCAAATTGGACTCCTGTCCAAAATGAAATGAAGCAAGAAGATCTGCTTAAATCTCTTGTATCGTCCTTTTAAAATGGAGATTCCCTGTCTGCATTCTAATGTCTGTCATATGGCTAACTGAGGAAAAGAAGAGAGAAGGAAGGAAGGAAGGGAGAAAGTGACCACTTTATCTGGTCCTTGTACTCTTACAAAGAAACACATTCTCGGCATTTAAGCCCTCGTGTTGTATAGGAGCAGTGAGCAGCTGCAGCACCCAGCAACAGGTTAAATGTTCAGTGTCTTGCTCAAGGACACTTCAACACGCTTTCTGAAGGAGCTGGAGATCAAACCAGTGAACCCTCTGGTTACTAGACAACCCCCTCTACTCCCTTATCATGCCCCCCCCCTCATGACACATAAAGATATCGACTCTATGTCTTCCTACTCTATGTCTCCCTACTCTATATTATAGAGTATGGAGATATAGAGTCTATGTCTTCCTACTCTATATTATAGAATATGGAGATATAGAGTCTATGTCTTCCTACTCTATATTATAGAATATGGAGATATAGAGTCTATGTCTCCATACTCTATATTATAGAGTATGGAGATATAGAGTCTATGTCTCCATACTCTATATTATAGAGTATGGAGATATAGAGTCTATGTCTCCATACTCTATATTATAGAGTATGGAGATATAGAGTCTATGTCTCCATACTCTATATTATAGAGTATGGAGATATAGAGTCTATGTCTCCCTACTCTATATTATAGAGTATGGAGATATAGAGTCTATGTCTCCATACTCTATATTATAGAGTAGGAAGACATAGAGTATGAAGATAGAGCCATTGAAGATACCGAGTAATTGGAGAAACAGCCTTGGTGAGATACGAGCTGAGAAACGTGAGATAAGGAGGAGAGGAACAAACAACCGCTGCCCTTCAAGCTCCTTGAACAACGTGCTATCAGTTGGGACGCCTGCTCAGCAGAGGACATGTATAGAGGGAGGGCTCCTCCTATGACCAGGAGTTAGGGAGACTGGTACTGGGTAGCATACGGTATGAAGCACTGGTGAAGACTGATTCAAGTTGTGTTTATCAGATCATGCACCCACCGTCAAACATTCCCAGAGCACTGAAATCTCAACTTTCCTAAACTTGGAGCAACTTTCTCCTCTTCACCACTGAATCTCTCTTCTTTGAGTCCATCTATCAATACCACTCTTGGTCATCTCCGGGGTCGCTAAATGTGCCAGTTCAATCACTGGCTCACCCCAGTGGAGCACAGAAACACCAGTTTCTCATGTCAGCTGGCCTGCCTGCTCCACAGGGTCAGTTGCCAACATGCGGATATTGCACAGGGCATTGGGAGCCCTGTGTGCCTGCTGTGGGCAATATCCTGCTGCTCCCAGCCCACTGTGTAATGGAGGGGAATCTAATCTTCTCACCCCAGCCTCCTCCTCAAGCCCCCTATTTAGAAATAACACTGAGGCTGAGGAACAAGGCAGCATCAATCATAGAAGGCTTCTCCGGGGAGCCAGCTCTCTCACGGGAGTCTGCAAGAACAACATCCAGGCTGCTGAAGGCGCCGTGCAGGATCTCCCACATCAAGATCCGTTCAAACTGAAATCAAACTAGTAGCTTACCCATTTTTCTTCCTGCCAGATTTTCCGCACCAATCTGGACACTTCATCTTTCCCCACCTCTCACCTCACCTCTCCATCCGTCTTCTTCACGTCCTGGTCTGCTCGCGTCCCCCCTTCCGGCCCCTTTTCCTCCAGCTCGGGATCTGCTGCTCCACGCTCACCTTCTGCCCGCCACCAATAACGTTCCTGATGGAATTCCTCTATTAGCCACCCACAGGCAGATTAACCAGAATCATAATAGGCCAATCAGTGCCTATTAAACCCTGATAAGCCCAGGGAGAGCTCTGCAGGGTGTAGGGAGAAGGTGGCGGTGGTGAATTGACTCGGGTGTGCTGTAGTCCAGGAGTGGCGTTTGCATGCGAGTCGTCTGCATATATGTAGACGCCGTGCACGTGGTGTGCATCCCACTCTCAGAGGCATGATGTGTGTGTTGCCTTGCCCGCTAAACGTGCATGTTTAAGTGTGTTTCTCCACACAACCTTAATCCTTTTATCTGGCCATTTATTAGAATCAGGTGTGAAATCAGTCCCCAGACCCTGATCGGCGGCTAATTGAAAGGCAGTGATGTTGTTAAGCGTGCAAACCAGGCAGACTGAGACAGATTCTCCCCTCGCCTGTGTGAGCTCAATGCTGTCACTGGAAGGAAGAGTCTGAGGGGCAGCATAGCTCAGAGGGTAGGGGGGTCACCTGGTAATCGGAAGATTGGTGGTGTGATTAGAAAGTGTGTTGAGGTGCCCTTGAGGAAGACATCAAACCCGCAACTGCTCAACCCCCGTGATGGAGGGGTGTCCTGTCCAGGACGGGCTGGGTGGCATGACCCCGTGCCCCCTACCTCAGACAAGTGGCTGACGATGGATGGATGGATGGATGAATAGATGGATGGATGGATGGATGGATTAATGGATAGATTAATGGATCGATGGATGGATGGATGGATGAATGGATGAATGGATATATTGATGGATGGATGGATGGATGGATGGATGTAGGGAGGATGATCTTTGAAGGGGTTGCAGTAGCTCAGTGACAGAACATATTCACTAGGGGGCGACAAACCAGGTGTCACATGCCCAGCCCGCCACAATGCGCCAGGAAGGGCTCCTGCTCCGAGTCTCCCAGGCTACTCCCAGGCTGCATACACAGAAAACGAGGAAGAAGAAGACATCATGCAGAGAGAGAGAAGACATGTGAGTGACGAGAACAGTACCAATAGTCAACAATCTATACCCTATGATCTACAATCTCATTGGCTGAACCATGCTTGGTAAATTCACTGAGGCAGGACTCAACAAGGTGTGCCTATGTCGAGACCGAGGAGATCCTCCTCCTCCACCACCACCACATATCTCAGCACTCCAGACACCACGTTGGCTAAAGCTGGAAAGTTTTGCACTTTGCTGCCTAAACAGCAGCCTGGCGCGGTCCTATCGCGGTGAACGGATGATGAAAGGGGATAGGAGGGAGCACAGCAGCTCTGCTGCCTGCAGGCATCCACACACCAGCCAGCTCTGCTTCCCCGAGCAGCTGTGTGGATTTAACCTCCCCTTCCCCTCCTGCTTTACACACTAGCATGGAGGTGCACACGTGCACATGTATGTATGCATGCACGGCCATGCACACACACACACACACACACACGGAGGGGCTGCTGCTTTAATAGAGCCAAAGACCCTGGCTGCTGTTTACTGCTGTACTACTGAAGAGGC
>OMLC01057179.1:0-11405 GCA_900302585.1 Regalecus glesne
TCATAACCCCCCCACACACAGACACACACTCACATTCACAACCCCCCTACACACACACACACACACACACACACACACACACACACACGAGTAAAACTTGACCGTGTTTGCAATTTCTATAATACCGTTATTGCCTTTTTATACTTGATTGATTGATTTCCAAGATATTTTTGTAAAAGAGTCTCGCAGCCAAAATATTTCACATAAGTGTACTAGTACAGCTGGAGTAACAATAAACATCTTGGATCTTGACAAATATAGAATACCCATCTATGTGAAACTCACTCATACCAAAAAACAATGGCTACTGAAGCAATTACCATCACTACTCTCCTCAAGTCTCTGATTTCCTAAATAAATAAGTAAACACGTCCAGTGGCCTCTAGCCAAAAGAAACATCCTTTCCATGTAATATTTGACTGCCAACAGTCCTTAGGTTGGGCCTGTTGTGGTTGGTTTCACAGTCAGACTTAACCCACAGCAATAATGTGGTAACATCTGGAAGACATTGACGTTAAAACCCCATTTCGTAACAGACAAACAATTCCAGCACACTATAGAACCTTAGCTTTCAAAGATTTGAACAAACAGTCCTGCATCTTTACTAATGCAGTAGTAGTACTACTGGCTTCTATTTCTTTTACAAACATGTTAAATGGATCATTATCTGTATCAGCATTTAAAGTAAAAGAAACAGTGAAAGTATTATGGAAATCAGCAGACAGTGCTTTCAACTGCAATAATACAGATTCTCCCTCAATAAAGTGGCCCCGGCCTTCTTTCTCTCCAATTCTTTTTTCTATCTTTGTAAGACTCTTCCTGAGCTTCTATTTTACAAGTATAAAGTCATATTTAAGGCATTAAAGAATCAGGATTTTATTTTGTATGGTAGTAGTTATGTACTGAATGTACAGTTTTCTTAAATTTTGCTTGGACTTCCACCCCTTATATAAGAGTTAGTAACTAAGAAAACACGCAAAATTGTATATTAAATATTTCTGCTGACTGTAATATTCAGATATTTAAACTAAAACTCTGATCATATGGTTTATTTACTGCAAGTCCTCAGATTCATATCTTGAGCTGAGACAATGTCCATGCCGCAATCAACAAAACTACCCCAAAGGTAGAATTGGATACATCTGGCTGTGATATCAGCCTTCAACATATGGTTAAGTTTGAAAAATGAGCATACATGTAATAATTCCCCTTTTCATCCAAATAAAGTTAACGCTTTATTATCCAATCTGACCCACTTAGGCTAATCCATTCCTAAGTTCTTTCCATGTTTTCTCACACAAGGAGAATAATAAAACGATTAAAAAGCTATCAATCATCCAGCTAATAAAAAAACAACTTTAAACTGACATAATGTATGAGCTAGATGACAACTGGTCCCACTAGCACTGGCCAAGGCTTGGCTGTGATAGATGATGGTCGATGCCTGGTGTAAAGATGAAGAAAAAGTGATAGGCCTTTCTCTACTCTTGACCAATGATTACTGTTTAGGGGTCCCAAGATAAATACATTTCTCCCTCTGCACATGACCAATTCTACATGTCAACCCTTCCATGGGACTACGTCCGGCCTAGAGTAATCCATCCATCTATCGTCAACCGTAGGTCGTGGAGGTAGCAGATTTCATCCGGGAACTCAAAGCTTTCCTATCCCTTGAAACATCCACTAGCTCTGATTGGGGGATTTCAAAGCATTCCCAGGCCAGTGTGGAGATATAATCCCTCCACCTGGTCCTCAGTCTACCCCACAGCCTCTTCCCAGCTGGACGTGCCTGGAAAACCTCATTTGGGAGCCGACCAGGTGGCATCCTTACTAGATACCCGAACCACCTCAACTGGCTCCTTTCTACTTGGAGGAGCAGCGGCTGTACTCTGAGTCCCTCGGGGATGTGTGAACTTCTCATCCTGTCTCCAGAGATGCCTGATAACCTCCTGAGAAAACCCATTTCAGCGGTTTTCATCCATGATCTTGTTCTTTCTCTCATGACTCAGCTTTCATGCAAATAGGTGAGAGTAGGAAAAAATATTGACCAATAGATCAAGAGCTTTGCCTTCTGGCTCAGTTGTCTCTTGGTTAAGATGGTTTGGTAAAGTGATCCAAATACTGCTGCAGCAGTTTCAATTCTCCAAACCAACTTATGATCCATCTTCCCCTCACTTGAGAATAAGATAGAGTAATCAACCAGTATAACCTCTGGTTGATAGCCTTAACCTCAGTTGATATGCTCTAAACTTAACAAAAGCAAGAAACAGAATGGTAAATCTTCAAAGGACTCATTTAATATTCCACAAGAAGATATATTTTACATCGAATATTCCCATTTGACTACCTTAAAAGTTATTTATCTTCATTAACTTATCTGGTAGCTATAACTTTTCATCTATCAATACAAACAAAACGACCACATAGGCTGTGCTAAATGTATAACACTACAGGGCCTCAATTCCGTAGGTTTAAAGAAAAACAAACATTCTTGACACAAAATGCTTCTGAAAGGAAATTCCTATGTATCAATTCTAGAGTGCATTGTCAAGGTTCAATGAAAAAAAAGTTTGTTTTCTATTTCTAAATTGCATCATTACACAGTGCTTGTTCTGCATTGCTGCTCACTGCTAGGAAGAACGAGAATACATGTCGGCTACATGAGGTGCAGCCAGTTTTTTGACAACAATTCAGGTGCTGAGAAAATTAAAAAGAATTGAAAAGAAGAAACAATTTCATAAATTGCTGCTACAATTTCACAAATTGCTGCTGCAATTGCTAGGTATATTTGTCAACATTCCCAGGAATGTGATGGCTGAGTGGTGTCCAAAGCTACATGTACGATTGGTCGGAAAAATCCTCTAAAATCTAAATGAAATGTGGGCTATAGGGCTGAAATACTGAATTATAACATACTGTCTTACTCAAACATGCCCAAATAAAGCTAGAGCTGACTTGACATGATAATGTAAAGCTAATAATTTTACTGTTAATGTTTTTATTCTTTTGGATGACTATAATAGCGAAAGGTTTATAGCTGATGTTATGATGCTGCATTATTCTACTTGTAACTAAATGCATCGCACTGAGATTACGCATGCAATAGAACTTGAATAGCTGTGTGGGGTGGAACTAGAATAGTTTTGTGCATGTGACTGTGATTTATGCGAATGAATTAAAATGAGCCGGGCCTCACATCCCCCTTGTAATGACCCTCTAAAAACTACACTTCTCTTTTTATCTTCATTTGTTTCATGTTATTAAACCAGAAATTAAAATTTAGAGCAGTTGAAAAGGCAATCTGAGATTTTTCATTATTTTCCTTTTGCTATTCCATTTTGCTATTATCCTTTTGAAACGTAATTTCAATGGGATGATTCTGTTTGACAATCAATTAAAAACACAACAGAACAAGTTTCAATATATGTATTGATGCATGCTCAATAATCTGGGGATATCCAGGTATAAAAATATAAGTGACTTCATTTGATAAAGTCACTTAAATGAGTTATGAAATGTTTCTCTCTTTAAATATTGTGTTCAGATGAACTGGTATATCTTTCTGGGAGCATTTAAAATATTTCAATGTGGGAGTAAAAGTGAAACCGATCGGATGCAATTGATTTTTTTTCTGATTTCACATGCATTAACAGCCGTTGTGATTTTCTTTGCCATCTATTTACCAGTAAATAGTCTATACCCTTTCGTTGGTCATGTAGGTTTTCACAATGTGGAGTTTGACTCTGGTTTCATGGTTCTCACAAGTAGTGTCCAGGTGGTGACCATCACCACCATCGGGACATGGGAGGACTGACTACACATACACACAGGGGAAACTCACATCCCAATATTCACATTGAAGAGACAAGAAAAAGCATTGGACTCATTTTTCTGTAGCGCTTTTCTACCCTCGTGACCACTCATAGTGCTTTACGGTGTCTGTAAAACACTATGACCAAACATGGGGCACTGAGGCCAAATTAATTTTTATCTCTTGCCAAGTGGTAGGATCGAACCCACCCCACTTGTCTTGTTAAATGCCGTCCATACATTATAAAGCATTTATAAAAATGTATAAAAATAAGTCCATTTGCTCTTGATTTTTTTTCTCTTGTCTCTTCTCCTATGTGTGTGAATAGTGTGATGTGAGTCTCCCTTGTTGGCATGTGTATTCTGTCCTCCCATGTCCTCACTGAGCACATGTCTGTGAGGCAGAGTGGGTTTGATCCCACAACTGAGTATAAGGACAAAGGCCATCCCGCCATAATCTGGCTTCCTTGGTAAATATGATACATATGTTGTAAAGCATTTTGTGGTCGTGAGACTTTTAAAGCACTATATGAAAATAATTCCATTCAATGTTTCTTTCTTCTCTCTTCGGTTAATGTGAATGGTGAGACGTGTATCTCCTCTGTGTGCATGTGTAGTTTCTCCTCCCATGCCTCCACGGTGATGATGGCCACCGCTGCAATGCTGCTTGGCATCCTCCTCATCACAGGTTTATACGTCATAGTCCATACTGGCTTTTGATGTTGTTTCAGTGCGTGTCCTTGTCTCTCTCTCTGATGTGTGACTAATGGGTCGTGATGACCCTGCTGTAGAGCGCACGCCACTGATACTGATGTATTTGATAGTGCACAATGTATGAGCTGGGTGGGACGGTGGATCAATGGTTAACGTCGCTGCCTCAAAACAAGAAGGTCCTGGATCCAAACCCCAGGGTAATACAGGAACACAGGGTGTTTGTCCCACCCATCATTTAAGGTGCACCAACCATACCTTGATGACATAAGATATGTTCCTACTTGTGTGAAAAATCAGTTATTGTTGAAACCTGACCCCATTGTAGGTGTTATGGATGTAGAAGGAAAAAAGATGATTTCAGGTGGGGTTTTTTTAGATTAGAGATTTGCATTGTTCATAAAAGATCTGTTTTTATATGTCATGATTAGACTCCATGGTGTGAGGATGGACACAGACCTAGATGGTGTGTAGGGGATTAAGGCCAGATGTGTGCTTAGTCATGCTTTTCATTTCCTGACACGCATGCTCTACTGCTGTGTTACCATGACCCCATATTGTTAATCAACAACAGAATAACCTGTGTTGTAGCAAGAACTTTCTGTTTATCCAGTGGTTTTCTCTCAAAAGATAAGGAGTAATGCAATTGAGGGGGGACTTTATTTTCTCTTAATCAGACCTTTCAAAAAAAATTACCTTCATTTCAGGCAATCATACTTGAAATTTGAAATCATATTTCAATTCTTACCAACAGTCCAGTGCTGGATAAAATTACAGCTGGACCTTGAGGGGTATTACAAATCAGCTCTGCATTTAGTTTAAATTAAACTGGTACATTGTGAAGCACATTGAAAAGCACAATTAGAGAGATGTAATTTTCCCAGACCCACTAATCCATCACAGGGGTACATGCTGTCAGTCTGGGCTACATCAGGGGTTCATGCATCGGGGTCTCATGCTCTCACCCCAATCTCTCCATATTGCCTTACTGGTTTACTCTTATTACCCACTCCTGGGTAATTTTTGGGATACGTAAACATCTTAACAGCAAGTCTGTTCCTCAGCCTCCTGGAATGACTGATTATGCTTGACTTATTTTCATGTAGTATATGGGCAATGGTCCACTTGTTGAATATCCATCAATCCAGAATGACCCCTCACCCTCCCCCAGCCCTAAAACTCCATATGCCATGCCTGCTACCAACGCCCATCCATCTTTCACTCAGACTACAAAAAGAAAGTGGGATCAAGAAAAGTGTAATAGCAATTTTCTGCATTTCTACTCAGACCTGCATTGTCCTTGTGGCCTCTGATGACAATCAGGTTTATTGGTCATGGAATCAACTAAAGAACCAAGGACTGTTTTGGGAATGTATAAGACCACCATCTACAAGGTCACACCTGGAGGGCTGCACAGAGGATTTCATACTTATCGACAGTTCTATGTGATTTAAGTGGCACATAAATGGTTTAGCGTTTCATTTGTAAGGTGGACTCAACTCTTTACCTATTCAACCAGTAACATTTCCTACATGTTTAAACCTACCCAAGGTATAAATCTCCTGGTAAAGCCAGAGTTAACTCTATGAAGTCAATCTCTTACTGTTTTAGTAGTTTGATCGTGAAAGTCATTCCTTGGAAAACTCAGTCACATTTGTATACATTTATCTGTTTTTATCTTTATCTATCTTAATACAGTCATGTAATCAGTATATTGCAGGCTAGTTGTTACATTCCCTGTCTGCAGCTACAAAAAAGACAGCCGCCCTATCCTTGTGACATAACTAATCCATAATGTTGAATTCAGACTACAAAATATTTTCACTTTTAAGATGGTGTATTTTTGATTACCATATTTTTTTTTTCAATCATGGTCATGCGTATCAATCATGAGGATTGTTAGGGACCTTGAGGAAAATTTGATATATGTATAAAAAATGAATAGAAAAGCCCCCCAAACATATCAAAATCAGTTTATTGGCTATGTAGGTTTTCACAATAGAAATAGTAGGATTAGAATGAGTGGTTTATTGTTCTGAGTTGACTAGCACGGCACAATTTTTTTATAACTTATTGGGCTGTGAGTGTTGAGGAGCTAATTGATGGTTGATTTTTGATAAATCCATTTATAATTTCAACGAGAAATCTGGGATTATGTTTATTAGCAGTGATAAGGTGAGAAAGATATGATGCTTTTGGAGCAGCTAAAGCATGCTTGTATTTCAGTAAGCACTCGTACAAAGAAATATTTTTTTAAAGTCCAATGTTGATTTTTGCCATTTACGTTCCAGTCCCCTACAGGCCCACTTAATAGTACATGTCTCGTAATTAAATCACATCATAGGCATCTTTATTTTTCTTAGCTCTGACATTGAAAGGTCCAACTAAATCAGGGAGACTAGAGAGGGCCACATTTGAGTCCCTAGAGGGATTTTCTAGAAACGGTCACTGCAGTGAAAGGAGCCAAGACCTTTTGGCAGCTGCTGTCTAAATGTAACTACAGTGGATGGACCTTTGAAGCAAGTGACAATTGCATCTTTGCAGTCATAAATAGGACAGGCCATTGATGCATTAGATTTAATAAGCAAATTAACTGACACAGCAGATTTAGTTGGTGTGATATCTAGATCAGTCATGTCCATCGCAGTCGCAAAAAAAATTAAGGGTGTCACCAGTGCAATGGGTCGACTCTTGAACATATCGAATAAACCCAAAAGTATCCACAAGTGCCAGAAATATTTTCGGGCATTCGGGCCTAGAAGTTGATAGAGGTTCACAATCTGGACTGAGCAGAGTGTATTCTTGGCTGAGAGAGATTGACTATTTTCAAGAATTAGATCATGTAAGGCTTTGGTAGACAGATTTCTGATACTTAATCAGCCAAATTTCCACATTTTATTGAATTGATCAGTAGTAGGTGGACCCCAGATACCACTAGATGAAATGGTAACTGGAATAGGACTCCTTGACAAGTAATTTTGAAAACCTGGACAATTATTTTAGGTACCGCATCCTCTCATAAGTAAAAAAAAAAGTTGATGAATAAACACAGCATGCCTACTGATTTATGAATACAATGTCTGAATGTTTATAAGTGAGGCTGTGAAAAAGGATCCTGAAACATTTTCGGACCAATTCATGTTGATTTAAAGTTTATTTAGGGAAACATTTCATCCTTCATAGAGTTGACATCCTCAGTCTGAGCAAAATACAACCCGCCCCACCCTCATAAACAATAAGTTTGCATAATGGTCCAAACCAACAATGGTTTCATATGTAAACTGACCATTGACTGGTGTTTCCATGGTAGTAGATCTGTGATGTGATGATCTGTGAAAAGTTACAATCACAGTATTGTATGTACTCTTAGCCCGTTTCAGCAATGGTCATTCCCTCTTTACATAGATATCTTTGATTCCCTATTCAAACCAGCATTCATCCTTAACAAGGATATGCATATCATCCGTGAACGAAAGGCCACTGGCCCGTAGATAGATGCAGACTGTGGAGTCCTTGTCTGACGTGTTAGGTCTAATATGTTGTGCCATCCTCTTGACCAATGTCTGTTAAGTTTCCCCTAATGCACAAGTCATGGCAAACCTCCAAGCCCTTAAAAGCGTACACTATATTCACTTGAGTGATGAAACGTTTCTCTCAATAAAAATATCTAGATGAAAAATTAATTGTTTTTGTGATTTCGTTACTTTGATTATTGAACATGTATGAAGACATTAACTAGTGTAGCTGTGTAGAAGCACTGATCTTATTTGATTATTCCCAAATAAATACTGATGAAAATATATTGATGCATGCTCAATAATCCAGGTATGGGAATCACAAAAAGAGATGAATCGGTTCAACTGGATCAGAAGTTTATTCAGAAAGTTTATTCAGACTAAAGATGTCACCAGTTTCAGTGACTAAACGTTTCTTAATAAACGTCTGATCCAGTTGAACTGATTCACCTTTTTGTGACTGAGGAGAATAGTCTGAGTCTGTTTTATAGGGAAAATTCTCACAGAAAACATCTTTAGTAAGATCCACTTAAGTAATTCCTCAGTGATATCTTATATCTGATTCTACAAAGGAGGTCTGTCTTGCACCAATAAAGCTGCAATGCATAATTTCCATACAGTTGTTATCCATGTTTGGTGCCATGTGTTTGTGGTTGCATATCTGATGTAATAATCAGTGCTGGGTACCAAATTGGCAGAATAATAAAGAGACCCCACACAATAGGTGATCTTAGCAAAACATTGCATTCCTTGAAACTTAAGCTTGGGGTGCTCCCTTAGGCTCACTGATGAAAATCAAAAATGTGCTTTCACTTTACATTTGAAATAATCTGCAGTCAATCTGCCTCGTGAGACTCAAGTGAAACCTTTTTCCATCAATATAAATGTCTTTTCTTTATTTATTTTTTAAATGAACACGTGATGTAGTATTTTCATTGCGGAAAAAGTATACAAAAGCTCGAGAGCAAGACCATGATTTAGGATTAGTGTAAACAATTGCGGTTTTTATTCATTCATTTCTTTATACATTTTATTTTAGAAGATATAAATGTACAATGAACATGTACAACATTAAATGTATCACAATGAGAGGTGAGTCCGTTCAACTGGATCAGAAGTTTATTAAGAAACGTTTCGTCACTCACTAGGAGACTTCTTCAGTCTGAGCTGAAAACAAACATTCCCCTCCTTATAAACAGTAGCGTATAGATGGTCTACACCCATCTACAAGCTGGTGTCCACTCATTCAAGGATGATGATGTTCACATCCTTGATTATGAAGAACGCTGGTTTGAAAGGGGGGTGAAGGAGGCCTTTTATGTCAAGCCGAAATGACCATCTTTGAATAGGGGTGGTGGCCTGAGGGTACATCTGTCGGTGTCTTACAAAGCCGTGATTGCAAATATTCCCCAATCCTTTGTGAATGGTGCTCATTGCCACTGAATGTGTAGTTGATCATCCAACTTGCATATGAAACCAGCCTATTGTTGTGTGGCATCAAGGTACTGTTTATAAGGAGGGGAATGTTTGTTTTCAGCTCAGACTGAAGAAGTCACCTGGTGAGTGACGAAACGTTTCTGAATAAACTTCTGATCCAGTGGAACTGATTCACCTCTTTTTGTGATTTCCATACCTGGATTATTGAGCATGCATCAAAACATTAAATGTATTTTTTCCATTTGATGTACTGTACAAGATTGAGCTCAAACCTACAATAAACACACAAAGATAAATGGGGTGAGAAACTTGACCATACTGAGAGGTCAATTTTTATGTCACGATTATACCCCATCTTATTAGGGTGGACACGGAATTGAGTGAAGCGTGGGAGATTAACGTCAGATACCCTTCCTGATGACTTGTGATGGGTTTGAACTGACTAAATCTGGCTCATCACAGCCCAAAGTATGTACTCTACTGGTAAACTACTATGGCCCTCTAAAACTTGACCATACAAAACTGCTATAAAGATCGTGGACCATTGGGAATATAGTTCGGAAAATAAAGTGCATAAACCTTGATATAAAAAAAAAAACTGTAAAACTGAATGCTCAGAAGAAGGCCATTAGTGAATCATGATTTTACTTTGTAGTCTTCCACCAGAGGCACAAAAACACATCTTCAGTGAACATTTGATTCTTCTTTCAGCCGATGTCCTTATTTAAAATATATCGATATTTCAAACATTGTACATTTTCTAAAGAGATCACAAAAAAGGTTTATCAAAGTACAATGTGATAATTTGGACGGTTTTTCATTTGAAAACTTCATCTGACCAAGAAAAAAACAGGATTTCTGGAATGAGACCAGTTCTTAGTGGTTTGCTCTTTCTGCTTTCATGCTTTAACAACATCAGTTGCTAAATAAGTACTCTACAGGGAGATAAGAAGATGTGATGAGATCAGATGACTTCATCATTATCAACAGTCACAGACTACTGTCATCTTCACTCAATTGTCATGGTTAAAATGGTATAAATAATATATAAATAAATATAGCTTAATTTAAATTTATTATGAACACTTAAAAAAAACTAAATGTGCAGTCCCAGTAGAGTCCAGGTGGTGCAAGAATCATAAGATGACCTAATGTAACAATCATCAATCATTATCATCACCACCAGGACTGTGAGTACAGTCAAAGTTATACACAGAAGGGTCACAGTAGCGCAGCAGTTAGCACTGTTGCCTCACAGCGAAAAGGTCCTAGCTCAAATTCTGTATCAGGTACTTTCCGTGTGGAGTTTGCATGTTCTCCCCGCACCTGTATGAGTTTGCTCTGCTTGTTCCAGTTTCCTCCCACCATAAAAAATACACGCAGGGACTACAGATGTGAGTTAGTACATGGTCCCTAAAAAATAAGTTTTTTTTCTGAAATCAGAGACTAGAACCTGTTTATGAATTAACAAACTAAGGACAGTAAAGGGCACGCTTATTGAGTAGACCACATACATCTCTTTGTTGAAAGCAGTATTCCTAATAGAATACTTTACAATTATTGGGTTTCATTCAGTTTTATACTTCCATGATGTTTCAATGCCTTTGAGGCAGAATTTCTGAAACATCTGTGTCCATGCAAAATTTTAAAAGTTTGAAAAAAAGTAAATGATGATGTCCAGTATTAACTTCAGAAGTCAGCAAGTCAGAGAGAAACTCTTTTACACAAACACGCACACGCACACAAACACACACGCACACACGCACACACAAACACACACGTGCACACACACACACACACTCACAGACACACACATATATATATATATATATATATATGTATATATGTGTGTGTGTGTGTGTGTGTGTGTGTGTGTGTGTGTGTGTGTGTGTGTGTGTGTGTGTGTGTGTGTGTGTGTGTGTGTAATGTTAT
>OMLC01057181.1:0-12688 GCA_900302585.1 Regalecus glesne
GAAAACAGAATAACGACTATAAAGCCAATGCAAAGTCATTCTCCAGAGCAGTTAGTATCCAACAAATTCTTGAAATACTTTACTGAGTCGATGATTGTCGAGCCAAGTGTTTTAACATCTGTAATAAATGGCAGCGGGTATGAAATGGTGATTTGTGGTTTTAGGAATACACATGCTGTTTATGTGTATATGTACACATGCTGTGAACTGGTAGGCCTCCCTACATGCTCGTTCAAACGTCTGCAGACGATCCAGATTGCAGCGACACATCTGGTCTTCAACCAGCCCACGTCATCCTGTTGTTCATAACCCTCCACTGGTTCCTAGTTGTTGTCCACATCAGATTCAAAACCTTGATGCTCGCTTACAAAACAGCGACTACAACTCCAGCCTGCCTAGACTCCCTCATTCAGGTGTACACTCCCTCCCTATCACTATGCTCAGCTGATGACATGTGTCTGACACTACCACCACAACAGAGCCCAAAGTCACTAGCTCTTTCACAAACACCTCTGAACTTGATGGATTTGATTGATGCCAGTGGGAATTCTACTTCTATTCACTATGTACATTGCCTCTGGGTACTGCCTGATGGCACCTACGTCCTTTCGGACTTGAGAGTAGCTTTGGGGCACTTACATTGTTCACTCCCCACTAGATCCTCACATGTGCTGTACTACCTCTCAAATATACATGGCTTTGGGTAAAAGTATCTGCTAAATTAAGTTGTGACATTGTAACATTGCGCACAAAGCCATGTTTTCAAGGTTAACAGAATGCATGGGAGAAAAGGGAGATACTGGTTATAGGCCGTTCATGACAAAGCCCCTTGGATATGACCAAGAAACGGTGTCTCTTGACAACAGTGCCACCTCCCAAAGCTCCACAAGCAAAAATCTTGGTGTTATGTTTTTATCAATCCCTATCCTTTGAATTATGTATTAGAAAAACCAGCAAGACTTCCTTTCTCCACCTATAAATCATTCCCCAAATCCAGTCTTTTCTGTCCATGGCTGGTGCTTAGATCCTGATTAAAAGCTTTGGTACATCCAGATTAGATCACTGCAACGTTCTTTTTTCAGCCCTCCACACACTAGTACTATAAAGCTTTCAGCTGGTTCAAAATGCTGCTGCTGCTAGAATATCAACTACAACAAAGTTTGACCATATGAAAGAGTCTACCCTCCTTTCAATGGCTACTCATTCATGCTAGACGTGACTTTAAAAGTGCAACTTCTAACCTATAGAATGCTTAATGGGCTTGCCCCCTCATGTTTGCCAGATCTTATACAGCCACTCTGTCTTTTCTTGTGGAGGTTTTCCTCATTTAGTTTCAGGGTGCAAGGATAGAGGGAGTTGTATACTGCTGTATATTGTACTGATTGTAAAACCCTTCTGGACTACCCTGTGAATTTGGGCTAAACAAATAAACTTGACTCAATTTGCATTGGTCCTGCAATGATTATGTGACAAGGGATAATTGACCACATTTGAAGCAGGCTTTTCCTGGTGGCCTGGCTGTGCGCACTGTTTATTGTCTTGTGTTTTATATACTAGAACATGTTTTCTTTGACAAGTTTGCTGTGAAGGGCCTGACTGTATAGGTGGCCCATTCATTCCATTACAAAGGGCAGGCCTTTACTTATACAACAGTGATGTTAATAGTGCTCTTTTTCATCTTTCCTTATGTTTCCTAACTCAATATAACTTAAGCTCTCCCCCTGATGGAAACCAGGGATTTTGTGGGTGTAGTTCTATTCAGGAGTTTGGAGTGTGCATATTAACACCTATTCAGTGTGTATTTCGTCAGCTCCAAGTGTGTGTCTGTGTGTGTGTGTGTGTGAGTGTGTGTGTGCGTGCGTGTGTGTGAGAGTGTGCACATGCAAGGCTAGCGAGAGAATAATGAACTGAGCGCAGTTTAAGACCGAGATAGCCTTGTTGGTGCTGGAAAATAGTGCGTGCTGGTGTTCCCTAACCTTCGCCCACCCCACCCTACTGCCTCCTTCCTTAGACATGGGTGTATGGAAACAGACGGGATCCCCTCTTCCTGTGCAGAACCCTGACCTCTCTGGGCTTCTCCTTCTGGCTCTCTCTCCCTTCTACTCTTCTTTAGGAATGTCACCTTTTATTGACTCTGCAGTGTTCATGATAAGGCCAAAAAGGAACCAACCTCCAGAGACAGGAAGTTGATGAGTGTTTCCCTCTGCAGGTCCACCTGTGACAGGAAAGCATGCGGAGGGAGAAGAGATTAGGATACGCACCAAAACAATAGAAACCTTATCACACGCTGTATGCCAAATCCACATACTGTCTACAGCACAACATAATACACATATTTCCTGAGGGAAGTAGCTGCTGGTTGTGTTGTTAAACTGATGCATTCTTACATTAAATATCTTCCCATGCTCTAGCGGTGGCACAAAGGACATGGAAACCTTCCAGCAACAGGTTTTGAAGTTTATATAGACACCCTCTGGTGCAACAATTTGGCCATACTTTAAACAGTAGAAAATGTAATGTTAATTTCACTTTCATAACATTCTTACTATCAGCCAGAAATATATTTTTTTCCTTTTTTGAGTGAAACTATAGAACTATTGGCTCTGGGCTTTTGTCATGGGAACATGACTACAGTTTGTTCCATTCTGACCCACAAGCAGACAAAAAGGCCAATGATACGTGACAAGACGGAATTATGGGTCTGTGTAAATTCATATCGACATCCAGCTGATTCCACCTGCTAAGTTTCAATAATTAGTCCACACTGGTGGACTGCTGACAGGATCCAGAGACAAACAAGAAATTAAAAGATGGATGGATTCCCTTATCAGTCCCGCAAGGGGAAATTTGCTTTTTAACCCACCCTATTGTATAGGAGCAGTGAGCTGCCACATATGACGCTGAGGGAGAAGTGAGAGGTTAAGTGTCTTGCTCAAGGACACATCGACATGCTTTCTGCAGGACCGGGATCAATCCTGTAACCTTCCGATTGCCAGATGACAGCTCTACCCACTGACCTATGCCGCCCCCATCATTGTAAACGTACACAAATAAATCACATATACTGGTAATTTTTAATATGTTCCCCTCACCACACTGGGTGCCTTCTACTTTGCGTTTAATGTTCTGCACTGACTGAAATGATTTCACAGTAATTTTACCTCCAACAGGGGACTTCAATGGAAGGCAAATAACTACGTGAGGGACGCTGCCATTGAGGTTTGCTATTTCAGCAATCAAAATCCCCTTCCCTCACTCTGTGATTTCACACATGGATTAGAGAGATAAGGAGTGAGAATGAGCAGAGAAAGGACTTGGATGCACGACTAACAAACAAACAAATTACTTACTGCCAGAACTTCTATGTCACTGCTCTTATTCTGCAAATTGCTCCCAAGATTCTGTAATCTGGTTTGGATCTGAAAAACAGATAGAAAGGGTGAAAGGAGAAAGGGAGCGGGAAGGAAAAAGAGTATAATGGCTACCATGATCTAAATGACCCAGAGAGAAAAAAAACAAGAAAAAAAACAAGAATCTAGCCTCACATATGCAGTCCTTCACCTTGAAAGCCAGTGGGGCTTTAACAACAGTGGACCAGCCTCGGGTTAATTAAAAATGCACCTAGTTGTTTAGTGCTATTATCCTCTAGTGCTTGACAAAGACAACAGGGGCTAGGGAGCACCAGCACTAGAGCAAGATCAATTGAGAAAGACAAAGAAAGAGAGGGACAGAGATGTACTTTGTACAGGAACGTACTTTGTCTATTGATCTGGTGGAGTGTTATAGGACTGGGAATGGAACAGACGCTGTGTATGTGTATGTGAGTGAGTGTGCATGCACATGCTTGTGTTTGTGCCAGTCTAACCTGAGTCTCATAGCGTCGTTTAGTGCTGGCAGAAATCTTCTCTGGACTGATGACATTCACATTCATGGTGCTGCTGCTTCCGTGCTGCTCTGATGAGCCTGTATACAGCACGTACATTCACAGGAAAGGGCTAACTATCATTTCAAAATTGTATCCAAATACAGGGGGGGGGCTTGTCTTATTTTCAGCCAATTCTTCCAACTGGGAATCACACCTCAAACTCACACCCAAATCCCAGATGACTTTGAGAGCTGCCCTTTTCAAATCGTTATTCATCCATCCATCCCTTGTCAACCACTTATCCAGTGTTGGGTCAAGGAGTATCGTTATTCATACTAATATTTTTTTAAACTAAATTTAAAAAAGCCTACCTATAGATGTGTGCCAGAAGTGGTGCAAAATCACTTAGGATCAGCTCACTGTTGGACTCATTGAAAGGCACTCTGAGTAAATACCAGTTCCTAAAATGCAAATACTACATTTGGATCAATTACTCTGTATTGTGTATTGACTAAATTGGGAAAGATATCCCTCATCTACTGTTCTCCCTGAGTTTTTCCCTTATTTTGCATCATAACCAATATGAACAACAGTTAAAAAATATGACACTGAGACCAGACCCAGGTTGTAAAAATATTGAGATATCCTGTAGCACTTTAAAGCTAAAATCCCAAGGTGTCATTTTCGTTAAAGGCCGAATCTGTGATTTATTGGACCACATAAAATTGAAACATGAGTTATAAATGGAATCACTTTAACTGAGCAGTTTAAATATCAGAGGTCCATTCAACATGAAATAGAGATGCCAGTGCTATTACGTCAACGCCTTCTCTACTGCTAAAAAAATAAAACATGGATGAATCTAGGGTTAATGTTGTAGTATATGTTGATAAAGACATTTTACGAGTTTATTCTGCCGTATCAGCCTGTTAGCCCCAACAAACCACCTACTTCAAACTCCTTACCTAGCTTCTTCCTTCACATTTGGCTACCATGATGAAAACATAAAATGTTGAGTTCTGTATGATTTTTTTTTTCTGAGTCCTCCTTGACCAAAGGTATTAAAATGAGCAAAATGTTGGCAATTTGGATATTTGTTTATTGGCTATTATCTTAGACGCACTGATCAAATATCAGTAAGGACATCAGTCACTGTAGAAATTTCCAAGATTATATTTAAAGGCACTATTTAATTCACATTCTCTACATCAGGGGTACTCATTACATCGATTGCTATCTACCAGGCGATCGCAAAGGTAGTGTGGGTAGATTTGCATGGCATTAAAATTGACTTCAGCCTATCATCCATACTATGAATTGATTGACATACAGGGCAGCCAGTCAGATGACATCTAACTAGTCACCGTGCATGCGCAAACAACGGCGCAAAGTGTAGTAGCTCGCATACTAAAAAAGTGTGAGCACCCCTGGTCTACATGGCTGACAACCCTGAGACTGGGTGGTAAAAGTATAGTACCTGAGATGCTGAACAGAGATGCTTTGGGATTTTGAAGAGTGATGCTTTCAGTGATTTCCCTGGTGGTGGACACATGGATAACACTTAATCAGATAAATATGCAAATGTCTCCATAATGAGAGACTCCCCACAACAGCTTTGCAATACATAAAATGGCCATTTATTTACCTGATATTTCTCTCCTCAAAGTATTTGGTCCGAAGTTTCTGAATAATATGGTCCGCCAGGTCTGACTCGGGAATCCGCTTCTCAGATTGCCTGTCCTTCTCAAAGGATTTGACCTGAAGACATAAAGTGACTTTTCTGTGTGCCATTATCTTCCAACCTCTTTTTGTCTTTATTTCCTCTTTAAAAAACACAATTCAGAGGAACAGAATGCAGTCCACCCACAAATGTTCTGTTTAGAAAAGAAGACAGCTGACTAGGCATTTCAAAATGGTTAAAGCTGGCCTATTTGCTGCCAAGAACATGTAAATTGGGTTGTACGTTCTTTATGCCAGAGTGACCAGAAAAAACTCTGAACTCTACTTTAGTCTATAGTATATTTTATGGATGGTGTACCTTGATATAGTTGCCGTCCTTGTCAGAAACCAGGGCAATGCTGGTGATGCCAGCCTGCCTACAGTGCTCCAGCAAGGTCTCCTGAGACTGGGAACCCAAAGATGACATGTGGATTGTTATCTATGATGCTTTCTCTAAATAAGGATGCACTACAGCTGAGTTGGATGGACAAAAATCTACTTTATAAATGCCATTTTTTTCTGCACGTATTCACTTTTGTTAGTGACCATCACTATTTTTTTTCAATCAATCAATTAATCTTCATGAATAAAGCACATTTAGTACAACCCAGTGCATTAAAATATGTTTCCACACCGAAATATAGGATTAAACACAGAGCCCAATCATAAAAGCTGAAAAAAAATAGACAAAAATGACAAAAAGTGAACAATGAAATCACCATACATAAGGCCCCACAGATGAATTAAAATTCACTGACTGGAATCTGGTGTAGTAGCATGATATATATGCTTCTCATTGGCTTCAGGATAATAAAATATAGGATTCTGCGTGTGTGTTCATGGTGTGCGGAGGGGATTAGGTCAGTACATGGTATTTAGTGAGCTGGGCTCTGAACTGTCTCTCTCTTGCTCTCTCTCTTTATGCTGGAGAACTGGAAACAGCTTGCTGATTTAGTGGTACGCTGAAAGCTTTTAGAGCTCCGACACATTTCAGCAGCTAGTTTCATTTTACCCATCCCTTCCTCAAAGAACCACAAGTCACATTCGACATCATGGCAGGTATTTCACAATAAAAGCAGCAAAGATGATCACTGTGCACCATGACTGATGTGGTTGTCTAGAGAGCAGAGAAAAAGAACAGCTAAGATCCTGTAATGTCACACGGCTACACTGTGAAGGTTGGAAAATGAAAAAAATTAAAACTGTGTGCTGACTTGTGCCTTCTAAAATTCATCTGTAGCAGCAGTCAGTCATTTAAATGGAGAGAGGCTTCACTTGGAACACAGACTCCCAATGGTCCATAGACAGAGGACCAGAATTAATGTGCGCCCAGGCTGTGTGCTCAAAGATGTTGGTGCCTGTAGGTGTATACGAATGCATGTATGCGTGTCAGCCTATTTAACCGTCATCGGACACAGCCAGACGGTTTCATTTGACTCCTCAGTCAGACCGGCTAAAGGCAGTGTGCAACAACTCCATCACAGTTTGTGTGTGTCTTTTTGATTCTTGATCCCAACAGACTGCTACAACTTCTCTTTTCTAATAACTTTCTAGTTGAGAGAAACTAAGTCAAAAGCAAAAAACCATTGCCTGAAAGCAAACGGACAGCTTTGGGCCATATGCCTTGGCCAACCACATGTGGAAGGGCTTTGCCATATTTAGCTAGTAAAAACTAAAAGAGTGGAACTGTCTGCGGAGGATGATTTACAGCTTACCGCAGATTCAGTCAGTAAAAAAGGCCAGCATTTGAAAGGTGTTAACAATAAAGTAGGACGACGGAGAGATGGCAGGGAACCTCTGAACAAGGCTCTCCTCCCGTCAGCTTTCCACTGGTCAAGGCACAAACCGTCAGAGACAGCTGGAGAGACACAGACACACAATCGCCAGAGTTCTGTGTAAGGTAAAGACTTATAAGTCTTGACTTGTTGGAGCGTAATGACCACTTTTTTTCAGCTGATAAAAAGTGGAGCAAAAGCTGTACCCACGCTTAGATAGCTAGTTTGGGGGGGTTAGGAGTTAACAGAGAGGGGCAAATCACTTCTATCCTGAGTGACCACATTGACAATGTGGATAATTTCAGCAGAGGAGAGAAGTGGGCAGAGTAATAGATTCTAAATGTATGCTTAAGCCCATGGGAGGAATTGGTAATAAAGTAACAAGTTGGAAATTAAGGCAGTTTAGACGGAAAGAGAGAGAGAAAAACAAGTGAAATGATTACACAGTGAGATATGAACTGTGGAAAGAGTGGTTTGCCTGGTGGTTTATGAAAGCCAAAGGTAGACTAACACACATACAAATGTAGCACATGTGTGCACTCACAAACACAGGGCTTGGATGAGTTTGTCACATAAACATGAAGAATGTGACAGGAGCATGACATCGGGAATAGGGGCATAATGGCTTCACATCAGAGATGTACAACTTTACTTGGGGTAAAACTAAGCTTGCCACTACTCTCCAATCATAGTGTGATTAGTTCGAACAACAAACAGTGAATCAAACATTATTCCCAACTTGGCTTCTAGATGATTGATGCTCAAATCCATGAGACCTGAAAAAGCTTCATATTGCAATGGCTCAATATAGTTTTAAATTCCCGATCTTAAACAACCACATAATTCAGCCCACAGCCTGGATGGTTCAATATTTTAAATTCTATCAGGATAAGCCATCATGTGTTGCTGCTGGTCGATGTAAACTATTTTCCTACTGGCTGAAGAACTGCTGAATGAAATAGTTGCCCTCTATAGGAGGGATGTGGTTACTACACAACCAACATTTAAGTGATGTACAAAAAGCAATTTCAACATACAGCTGAATGGCATTGCCTGGATGTTGGACTATGAATGTGCTATCTTGAATGATTTTAAAAATCAAACGGCCAAATCAGTTCAGAGGAGGCTCATTGGATCACTGAGACATTAATGAGATTGAGTATACTGTTTGAACTGAGCTATATTAATCTCACTCTGTTCTAAATTCAAGAAGCCAGAGTGAAAAAGATACAGACAGTAAAGGTTTGTGTGTGCTATCCCAATAGGCTGCAGTCAGAGTTGTATATTATGAACACCACTGTTGTTAATTTTGGCTCTGCACTCACCAATTATGAGATTTTCACTGGATTTACAGTACACACATGTGTCTACACAGTACAATTTTGGGAATGTATTTACGATGATCCCACTTTCTTGGCTAGTTCTCCCAAATAAAAGATTTTTAATCTTACTGGAGTTTCCCAGCAAATAAAGTTTTGAAGGAAAGAAGCCCACAGTAAGCATATCCCCCTTGAACAAATTCCCTCTCTGGGCCAATCAGTAAAGCAGTCTTGAAGAGGTGGCTTAGAAGCCTTACAACATACCTGATATTCATTAGCCTACAAATTTAAAGGTAAATGCTCACAAAAGGGCAGGAGATAGATCTGTCCAAAGTCTTCAGATAATTTCGAGTGTAAAGGCTATACTCCATTAAATGTAACCCTGTATATTTGATTTCTATAACAAGATACTTTTTATTAAGGTTTCATCAAAATGTTGCGACTAATTTTGTTATATTGTGTATGAATACGGTATAGATGGAGACTGAACTAGACTGGCAAAGAAACCAGTCAATGATTTTAGCCCTATGACACTGACCACTGAAGTGCAGTGCAGCTCAACATTGTGATGGGTCACATCATAAAAACCAACCTGTGAGACATCATAAGCAATGTCTGCTGAGACACCGGTACTCCACAGCTTCTGGACAACATTGATAGCTCTGGACATTGACATGTGGCCCACTGGGACCACCATCACATCACAGGAGCTCACTGAGGCCTGAGAAAGGGAACAACACAAATTCAGAAAACATTTCCAATCAACTGACTTTCTAAAACATATTTCAAGTTCGCATGCAGTTTTAACAGACTACAGTAAATGATAAACCTTTACCAAGTTTAATGTCTTGATGCATGCTCAATTTACCAAGTTTAATAAATATAATCTGCCGAGTCATTTGATTTGCTTTTATCTGACTTTCTACAGGCACATACATTATGTGAAGTTTTATGGGCATGAGAAGATACTACTAAGACTAGAAATCATGTCCTTTTATATTCTGAAGCATAAAAAATGATGCCTGTCCAAGAATAACTCAGTGGAACCTAGTCCCACTGATCATAGTTATTAACATATGGCTAAAATTGGCTGTGTGGTAGACAGTTACAGTAATAAGGCATCATTAAATTTGAAAGCCTGACTGCAGATCCATCATTATAAATAATTATGAATACTAAAACACTGTGTGCATGTCATGTGTGAGTGAGAGAGAAAGAGAGTGTGAGTAAAGATGCATATGCACAGCCACAAAAGTGTTTCTCTTACTGGCTCTTCCATATTGGCCATGGCAGCACAGACTTTGTCTAGGGCCACGCTGGCTCCAACTGCAGAGGGTACAGTTGCTGTAGAGGTTGGCCCTCTTAAATCTAGGATCTATGGAGACAGAAATCAGTCTCTTACTTACCAAGGCCAAGTGCACAGGGGCATAATGGAATCTTGTCAGTGCTATACAAATATACATGTGTTGTATTAAGTAAATTAAAACTTGCTTTGAAAAAAAAGGGAATAAGAAATGCACTAGCCATTGCTACATTGTGCAAAATTTAAATATTCAGTAGGTTCAGGTGTTGGACAGGAAAGGGTACATAGCATAACCTACCAAATGATCGTAGCGCCCCCCTGCAGCCACGATGTCAGGCACAGTCCGCTTACGCTTCTTAATGAAGGCCACAAACTGGAAGATAACCCCGGAATGGTGCTGCATTTTGCACAGCAGGCCTAAGTTGACCACCAACTGCAAGGAGAAAACATGACTCGGATATGTCAAGATCATTTTACTAAAATTCAGAGAGGAAACCTAGTAGAACCCTTGCAAAAGTCTAAAGGGGATAGTTGAGGTCAGACACAACACAAAAAACCCAATCATCTATAACTTTCACAACACCCATCAGTGTTCAATTACCGGCAGTTTAACTCCAAGTTTGCGCAATAGCACAATGAGCTCCTCCAGGTCCTTGAGGCCCTGCTTGGCTAGCTGGGTGACAGCGGTTTTCTGTTTGGTGAGTGAGGTCAACAGTGGTGCCAGCTCCTGCAGCTCCCCCTTCTGCTCTATGTACTTATAGAGTGTTTGCAACTGAGAATAAAAGATGGCAATATGTCTTATTCTTTTAGTACAAGTGTGCGTCTGCAGATTTTCTGGCCTTTTCAGATGGTTAAAACCCAATAGACACTTACACTGACAGTAGATAGTGAAAGGTTAAAGAACTTCGCCTCCACTTCACGTTTGGTCAGCTTCTCACTCTGGGACAGAATAAAGATCACAGTAGTTAAACTCATGTTGGCTTTGGTAAAAAGAAAATTTAGCTGTATCAGCATTAGCCGAACATCTGTAAAAAAGTTGAGTGTTCTCCACTGACCATGGCATCACAAAGAATGCTGGAGGCCTGGCTCAGCTTGTCTTCAGGGACCCCGCTGTGGAGCACGATGGCCTTAAGCAGACTAACGTGGTTCAAGTAAATGTGGTAGTTCCTCTCCTGTGGTCACAAAGTGAATGCAAACACACATTAACCCTCTCGGCTGCAATTACCCTTCGTCGTCGAAGCTGAAGAACTACTTGCTCAGCTGGTGTTTCAGTGAAGAACGACTTTTGTGTACAGCTGCCCGCTCATTCAGCCTGACTTGTGTATTCTTAAAAGGTTTCCCACAAGAACTGGGTGGTGAATAAATTGGTGGAGAGGATCAGAGACCAGCCAAGATCCAGATTAGAGGAGACTGGACACTGTCCAAGAACTAGAAAAGGAACAGGATTGTACAAGGAGCTAGAAAACAAATGGGAAAACCCTTTGCATAATAGACTTGTCATGTACGTCAGCAGGTCTAACACATTATGAGGAAATGTGATAGGAGACAGGAATGTGAATGGGAAAACCAACAGAAATAAAGGGAGTAACATAACCATCCACTTATGAAGCAGTCTGAACAAGTGTTGGTGCAGTTTACCTATTGCCTGTTGTATCTTTATTTTAACCACATTAAGGTTATTGCTAATTTCTCATACACTGTCTTTTTGCCACGGTGGCTCAGTGGGTAAAGTGCACGCCTGGGACTCAGGTGTTGAAGGTTCATATCCTGCCGCATAACTCAGTAAATGTGAGGCATTCATTGTAAAGCGCTTTGAGTGGTCGTTAGACTAGAGAAGCGCTACATAACAAGTCCATTGACCATTTTTTTGGTTATCCTCCTAATTGTCTAATGACTTTCTTTCATGTAATGAATGGTGAACATCATGGATTTCTTACTTGCTTTTTAATGACTGTTCACTCCTCTAACGATTGTTATTTTCTTTTTATATGGTACATGGCAAAAACTGTTAAAATGCAAACCACGGGTAACTTCTCTGTATACGACCTGCAGTGCAGGGAATTCCTGGACTATCTCTGAGATGGTGAAGATGGTCTCAGCATCAGGCAGCAAGCTGTTGGTGACTGAAGTGATGATATCAAAAGCACACTCCATTAGCTCCCTTGGGTGCGCCCGGTCCAGCTTTCTGGGACGAAACACACGCTCGATACTATACCTTTGGGGACAAATACAGATACAAGTTCATTTGTTTTGAACAAAATCTGATACTTAACCTGCAATAATATATTTCTTTAATCAGGAAAAAAGGAATTGTTGGGTATAGAAAAACAAAAAGTCAGTAGGTTAAACAACTCTCTTCAATGAAACATTTTGATCCTTTGGGAAGCGCTTTGTAACACCACCATAAAAAGCATAATAGTATCATCAATAATGATGATACTATAATCACCAGAATTATAAGCAAATATATTATTATTATCATTAATGTTGCTATATTACCAGAACAATAGACGTAAATAAGGGCTTAATTTGCCAATATTACCTCTTCATGTGTGTTATATTATTGCGGGCCACAAATCTTGCAAATGTCATCTAAGGGAGAGAGAAAATTGAGAAACAATAACATTGGGTGCACATTTACAAGGAAAGAAAATTACTCAACTGAACAGTGTATGTCAGGCTGTAATCATTAACGGTATGACAACAC